>CM036631.1:8654557-8869557 GCA_020746105.1 Trogon surrucura
AGCCACAGAAAATAGGGCAGAAGATACTCATGAGACATTTGCCCAGATAATGTGGTCAGTTGCTGTTAGGTTATTAACTAAGTTCTTATTCAAGTTATCAAGCTAAAGTACTGTTGAGTGAGAGAGCATGTGCATGAGCACAATAAACTGTTAAGAACAGATATTCCTATAAAAGAATTGACTTACAGCTTGGCTTACCCTTCATCTGATATTATTGTTGGTGTTCAGATATCTTAAATTGATTGTTTTGCGATGTTGAATGAATTCATTGTAGTCAGGTACTGAGATTGGTTGTAGTGTGTGGAAGTGATAACAAAGAATAAAAAAAAAAATATTTATAATTATACCAAACCAAACCATTTCATATTCTTCCACTGCATATTTTGAAGTGAAAACCTCTTTTTTTTCTGTCTCTTGTCAAAAGTATGAAGCTTTAATATGTCAGTGCCATCTATTCAAATGGAAAGAACCATTTAGATTTATTTTTTTTCCTTTAGAGCCTCATCTTTTTTCCACGGCTGTAGCTGTTCCCCCTGGCAAGTTCCAGCTACATTCAAAATATTCAAATAAGATTGTCTGATAAGGTTGGCTGGTCTCTTAGGTTTTTACTTATTTATAGGAAGAAATGTTTAAGTGGTATTTAGAAGAAATAATTATACAGGGAGTACACAATGTACTTCTTACCGTTATTTCTTCCCTCCCTCCAACCTGTTTTCATGCTATGGGTCAGGACTTAACAGCTCTCAAGTGTGTCTGGCTGAATAGCAGCAGGCTTCTAAATCTCAAATCAAGTGCTCTTCAAAGCACCTTACTTCTCTTGAGATGAAAACTTGAAGCAGGTTTTTCTATCTGGCCTATTCATCAAGTATAGTCTACTGAATTGTTGACATTTCTAAACACTAAAGGGATTTTAAAGATCTTATTGCTCTAAAGAGACTTACTTGTAGTAGGGAATAAAGAAGTGAAATGAAAAAAAGATACTGACACATGAAAAGTACAAAACTAAATAACTGCTGGAAACAGCTGAAAGCAAATAACTGTAATTTGACATATAGTTTCTGTACAAAACACATTTTTGATGTAGGAATCTGATCAAATGTGCAGCTCTTCCCCCAGGTTCCAGATAAATAGTAGTGTTTATTTTAATCTCAATTAGTCACAGAAGTCTGCGTTTTTTTAAAGTCTTGCAGTTTCTGTTATTCATATTTAATATATTTGTTTCAGTTTACACTGCGTCCTACTGTCTTAGTCATTTAAAAAGGAATTACCGTGACCTGTCTTCTAACCTTTCCCCAGCAACTTCTTATTCTGTGCTTAAACTTCCTTTAAAGCACTGGTTTGCCAAAGGGTCAATGTGACTGCCTGATCACCAACGCAATTTCTGTATTTTTTTTGTATAAGCAGTATCAATCACTGAGTAAAAATATGCCACAGTATGTTTTCGTACCAACACCAGGTTGATCCAATATTACAGATATTAAATTACACTTAAGTGATTTCTGAGGTCTAAGATTATTTGTTAGTAATACTACAAAAAACTTTGTTAGCTGAAGTTTTAAACTGTAGCTCTCATGAGTCATGGGCGATTAGTACTGAAAATAAGAAGTATTAAAATATGAATTATATAATGTCTACACCCTCACATGGGAGTTACAGGAACTGAACATATTTCCTATATCAGTGCCAGTATTTACGGTGAGAAGACAATGATAGTGGAAATGCTTTTTTTTTTTCTCTTCTGGCCTGATTTTTGCCTTAGTGTGGAGTATCTGACAGTGGCATTTGCTGTTGCAGAGAGCTGAAGATTCTACCTTGTGAAAAGCTGCAAACATAAATAAACTGGTCATCTGTTCAGCTACCTTGGTTTGTAAATGTGCAGAATTTTGTGAATATATTTATCTATCTGAGTGATACTTGCTTTTAAAACAGAGATTAGTAATAATAGTTTGCACTTACATAGCACTTTTTCATTTTTCTAGCACTGTCTTAAAGTGATTGAATAATTTGTGTTTCTCTGCTTGTAATAATCCTGTGAGGCAAACTCAGAAAATACCTGTAGCAAAGAAAAACTTGTCCATGCATGAAAAGCAAAATAATTTTTAAAAAAAAAAAAAAAAAAAAAGATGAAAAGCTCCAGAAAATTAGTCTGCTTCAAAAAGCTATTAAATTGTTCCTATCCCTGAAGCTTTACAAATGTGCTAATTGTTGTGTTCTGGTCATGTAATATGTTTCAGCACGAAGTTGAGGCGCTCTCCTGTTGCGGAAGCCCCTGTGCCGTCTGGGGGGACTGGTGGCTGCGCAACGCGGGGCGATGAATCTTCCCCTGGGGCAGCGCGTGCTGCAGCTCTGAACGCCCAGAAGTGCTTCACAGATGTGCTGGGCTGCCTGGCAGTGGAAATTTTCTAATTCTAGCTGACCCAAAGAAGTAAATAGACTGCTGAGCATGGCGCTACTCCGGGTGTAAAACAACCCCTTCAGCTAGCATTTGTATTTTGCCCCCCCCGCCCGACACGCTCCTTATTCATCACCAGCGACTTGCCAAACCTGTGGCACTGGTCTCTGGGAAGAGGGGACATACCGTGTGGCTGGTTTGTATCGTGTAGTGGGACGTAAAACGATCCAGCTCACACCGTCTCGGTGCTTTCTGGAGCGGCGCTGCGGGCCTGGGAGAGGTTCAGTGGGCAGGCACGTTGGCCGTGGTCAGTAACTCGTAGGCAGGTCGTAGCCAATGGGTGCATTTGCATGTATAGTTACATATTGTGTTTGGGTTTGTACCTGCAGCTGAGGCACCAGAGGAAATCAGCACAGTCAGTGTATGCAACACCTAGAAAAACCGCTGTGGTGGGGTTGGGGCAGCCCACAGCTGGGCTAGTTCGGAGCCTCAGAGTAGCTCCCATTTTCCTCCCATTCTTCTTAGGGAAGCATTTCATTATATTTCATAGGATCTCTAAAGACTAGATGTTTGAAATCAACGTAAGCTGGTAGGCAATGTGTATTTTAGCAGTAGCTGGCAGAACTGTTCAGTTCAGAAGTCGATTTGCATTTCTGTTGTGTTTCTCTCTTGAGTTGACAATTCAGGTATCGAAATGCACTTGTAACAGTGGTTTGCCAGTGTGAGTTACCTTCTTGGAGCATAACCTTTCTGTGAAGTGTTGAAATCTATCTGGACAATTTTATGAAGAGACAGAATACATTTTATCAGGTTTTTGTGCCATTGCACACTCTCAGATAAAATGGTGAGTTTTAAATGAGTGTGTTAATGAGTTTTCTGAAATGTGACAAAATATTTAAACTGAGACAGAAGGTTGATAGATTACAGTGAACTCTGCCAGATAGCTTTGGACACAAACTCTTAATATTTGTTTAGTTTTCCAACTTAGCTGAAATTTTAGAGGGTGAAAGTAACATCGTAATACATTGGATCTCCTAGAACAGATGGTTCTGTCTCTGAATGCTCTTTCTCCCTCCTTCTCACTTACGCAGCTTGTTTGCACACACAGTGTCTTGAACACTTCTCAAGCTTCCCAGTACAGAGACCCAAGTTGTTGTAGAGCAGCGCAGGCGGCGCCAGCAACCTTGGAACTTTTCCAGTGAGCCATCTGTGGTCTGATAGGAAATCCGTGCTTTGTGGCGTGTTGCAGTGTCGTTCAGAGAAAGAAGAGGTGCAGTGGAGGCACTGGCTCAATGAGGAGCTTCGTAGAGTTGTAGGACTGAATTCTTCTCCTTGACCTTTTACGTTCCAAGTTAAGAATTTAGTTTGAGCTAGTCATCCAGGTTTCTTGAATAATCAGCAGAGATGGGCAAGCACTTGCAAGGATGATTCATCTCATCCTAAGTATGTAATATAGGTTAGAGTGAATGGCTGACTTGTAGACAGCTGCAATTAGGTTGAATGAATCCGTCAGGGAAGAGAATGTGACATTAGCATTAGCATCCATCCGGACTATCCTGAGAGCCCTCGAATTACACAGACTTGCATCCTGCACTCCTCTTACATAAGCTCAGGGAGGAGAAATTCAGCAAAAAGAACAGATCTACAGGAGAGATGTTAGTCTGCTTGCTTTGGATGGAGATGATACCATCAGGCTCATGAACTGCTCTGTGAATTTAGACAAATATTTCACTTCAGCATTTAGACTGTGTATTCCAATGTCAACTATAACACACCTAGATAATATATCTCCTCCTGCCTGCCATCTTCCCCTTTCTTCACTCCATCTTCTCCTCAGTCCTTTGTCACTTCATTTCTTCCCCTGTGTCTATTGTGTTTTGCTTGCCTTTCTATGAAATATTTTTTCAGTTAGAAGAAAAAAAAAAGCTTTGGCATCAATATAGTATTTGTATATCATGACATTTTTCCTTCTGTGTGGATACTTTATTTTTCATTTCTTCCTTCTTACTCACTTTGTGTATTCAGCCTGTAAACTCCTCTGGATAGAGATAGTCTTGTCAGTATGTGCTTGAGCTGGATCAGTATTACAACAGTACGAAATGTAAGTATTTACACCTCACGCAGACAGGTACAGAATGGAATGTTATTGGTACAGATATCTGGAAGATTTTCGCTTTGCAGACGGCCAGTGTTTAAGTAAACCAAGTTTTAAATTCTGATTAGGAATTCATATTTTAAGTACGTTGCATAGTTTCCTGGTCAGAGAACAGAAACGGTACCATGTGGCACATCCAAATTAATCAGCACAGTGAATTGAATTCTCCTGGATGTTACCATCCCACTTCTGTAAAGCAGATATGCTGGAAAGCTGCACTTAGGGAAAAAGCACATAGTAAGATTCAGAGTTCTGAAATGTAAAGCGACTTTTGCAAAATCTGTCACAAACGGAAGTGGATTTACTGGTGGTTCGTAATTTTACCGAGTGTCTTTAAAGTCACTGTTTAAATAAACTGTTTGTGGTATTGGAAACCCACAACAAAACAACACTGTCCTGCAAATGAAGTTAAAGTGAGAATTACCCTGGATTTATTTTACATTCTGTTATGGAAAATTAGAGTTTTAGAATTGTATTCAAATGTTTTAAGTATTATTAGCTATATACAAAAAATTATTTTCATATTATCATTGTGTCCTTTAGCAGACAGGCAGGGATATGTAGGTAGAAGTATATTTATCAGCTATTCTTAGTGGAAGCCTTCTCTCCACACCTGATGTTAACAATAATTAACTTTGACAGCTCAGATTATACTTCAACTTAAAAAAAATAAATAGGAAATGCATATAGTAGATGTGCTTATTTTAACATGGGTTGATATAGTTGTGATTAGTTATAAGTCAATCACAGCTACCTGAAAAGTAGAAAATTTTAGAATGCTCTTTTAAAATGTCAAGTCTTTTGTCTTTATAATCAGTTGAGAAAATGTGTCCATTGCTGTGATTCTGAAATGTTAATGTAGCATCTTTGACTGTAGCAGAACAGGAAGAAACTGAGTTCATGCCCATTATATGGAAAAATATCTCCTGAATTTGTTAAAATACTGAGAAAATTGTAATGTGAACAGGACTGTAAGAGATTCATAGTAAAAGAATTTAAAATAGTTTGCCTAAGACCTAAAAGCAGTTATGGGAGGATAGTTTTGCACCATTCTCTTCACCAGATAAATATTAGACATTGTGGGATGCTATCACTATTTGTGAACCAAATTTCAGGGCTATCATGTCATTTCTGCCTGACACGGGTCTGGGCTGGTAGGAATGACTTTTCTTGTCCTTGCTGTGAGACCTTACAATGTCTTCAGTGGTAAAAGACAATGTTTTTTCATCAAGAAGTGAACTTACATTAACTCAAAAGTATCTTTTGGTTTTGTGGCATGAATAGTAATTTTTTATCTTTTCATAGTGATATTCTTGATATATGTGAGTTGTTACAAAGTTATGTCAATCTAAGTGCTGTGTCACTCCAGTAGACTACGTATCATTATGAATTCATTTCATAATAATATACATATCTAATGTCTCTCAGTCGACAAACTTAGCAAGAGAAAAGTCCAAAACTTATAGTCGCTTTCATGTAAAATATTTGACCGGACTGTAGAAGAAATCTTAATTCATACCTGTGTATCTTTGTGTTTGTGTTAAGCCCAAAGGTAGTAATTTGTTTCTGTCAAGAAGACCGGTTAGTTACTGTGCTTGATGGTGAGCTCTTAGGAAAACAGCACAGTCATTGCCTGACAAGGCTGAGACGCTCCTGAGATGTGTTTCTCGAAAGGAGTTTGTAACCATTTGGCAGGTCCCTCAGAAATGCAAGATGCGACCTGTGGGGACACCAAGTAAACCTATTTATTCAGGACCTTCAGCACCGAACAGACGTATCGCTGTGGCTCGGGCCACCACGGAGGATCAGGGCCACGTGTTGCTGTCACACACACCCAGTGTCTCTGGCGAGCTCAGCCGCTGCTGGTACATCCTTCCCCCACAGCCCAAATAAGAAGAGCAGAGCAGGTCCAGTGAAGGTAACTGGAGTCAACCACCAGGAAATGGTGACGATTGCTTGACAGTTTGATAATTTTTGAGCAAGTAGTGGGATCCTTTGCTCTAAGAGGAGGTTTTATAAAGCTGCTTACTAACCGCCTGCCAATTTTTCCTTAAAACTTTACTTTTTTGTGATACCTACAAAAATGCTGAAGTCTTTCCCTGGGTGCTATGATAATAGAAATAATTACTAGTAATTGTGAATGAGGTAATATTAAAGAGACCTTAAAAGGGAGAACATAATGCACGGGGTGCATTACAGGCATCATAAGCAGGAGAGGAAACAGTAACAGGGACTCAGCCTCCGTATCACAGACTGTTCCTGCTCTCCCTTGTGTGGGCTTTATGGAATGGTGAGAGTTCTGCTTCAAAGAGAAGTAAGCAGGATATAAAGCGCCCCAACTAGGAGTCTGCACCTTTCATTTTCCCAGCATTCCTAAAATTCTTCTCCCCACCCCCCTCTTCCCCCTAAACCAAATCCCTTCGGCTTTGGTGACTTCAGTCTTCATGGAGTTGTAGCAAATGGAACTAGAAGGGATCTGGAGAGGTCATTAACCCATCTCTCTGCCCCAAGGCAAGACTTCAGCCTTAGTAGATTAATAAGCAATTTTTTTATTATTATTAAAGATGCAAATAGGTGGAATTATAAAGGTTTTTTAGGGAAGTTTGGGATCAGTTGTTAAAGCTTCATGTAACTGTTAGCTGAGTCGCAAGGTTAACTTCAATTACAATAGCTACCAAAATATAATAATTATGCTGGAGCAATATGATGAAGAATTACTTTGGGTTTAGATTTTTGCCAGTATATCTTCTTGTTGCTAAACATTTTTATACTTTTTATTGCTTAAAGCGTTTCACAGAATATGTGATTTTAGTAGTCCTCAATTAACTTTATGCAATTTTACTGTATCTGGAGTGTCTTCCCCCTCAAAAACAATCTGAACAGACAGACATTTCCTCAAATCTGAAAAGTAATTTTATGAATTTAATGTTATTTATATCTTCTAGGTGTAATACTTGATATCGTTAGTTGCCTCCACAAATACAGTGCCAGTAGATTCCTCAGAAGAATATGTGTAGCATATATATATAGTTGGATCGTAGTCATTTCTTTATCATTTTCTCTAGTAGATAGCTCTTTCTTTAACCTGTCACTCACTACTTAGGTCCAGTCATATGATTTTTACTTTATTTTCAACTCGTTTTATAATCGGGAGAGGTTGTGAGGAAAACTGCTGGTCAATCCTCTTAATACTGAAGAGGAAAAAAAGTCTTACATTGAAGAGTTTGTTTTTAGTAATAAATCTGTAAAACAATCCTCTTGATACAAGACGCTACACTGGCAAAAGCACTTGCTAGTATTTTTGTCTCCTAAGGATTTTGTTGGTTTAAAAAAAAAAATTACGCCCCAACCAAATGTACCAGCCCACTGGAAGTTCCCAGAGTAGCCATGACTTGGATCTTTATATCCCAGACTCACAAGGCAGCCCAGTGTGAGGAAACCATCAGTGCTGTGTTTAGTCTTCAGTGCTGGGACTGGCCCAGCTGATTGCTGGTGTCCCCTCTGGCCTGTCTTGTTATGTATTCTTATCTTCCACCTCTACCTTTTTTTTTTTCCCCCATTGAGAGCAAATAAAGTGATTAGAAGTTTTCTTCAGGCAGAGGGAGGAGCGGAGGCAAAGTGTGTAATGAGTTTTGTCTGAGCTGTTTTCCTTTGGTAATGCATGCCCTGGAGCTGTGTGCTTAGCTGGGCTCAGTGGAATTGTTCCATCCCCACAAACCTGCGGGACCTGCCCCAAATGAAGCAGGCGGGAAGCCCGAGCACTCACATCCTGCCCCTTCCCTGGCTGCGCCCTCGGCCCTAACGGCCTCTTGCAGGGCCAGTTACTTCTTAATCGAGCGAATGAGGTTGAGAGTCTGATGCTGCAGAACCCTTCGGACATCCTGCCTGGGTGAAAATAGTGTGTGATCATGTCATTAAACACACTATAATAGTGCAGATGCACAATTAAATTTGCACAAAGGAAGGTTACTCCAGCATTCCCGAGTTTTTGACACTGGCAAACGTTACCTTTCTTTGATACAGGCTTTAAGAAATTATGACAAGAAGGTGATTATAGGATCCTGTGTATATATCATATATCCTTCCACATTGACTTTTGCCAGACTATGACCATTTTGCCTTAAAATATTGCTACTCTGCCAGCTTGCTGTAGCCTGCAGGAAGCTTTATGTTTATCCACAAGCTGGAATATTTTAGTGAAAATCTTGAATTGTTTAAAAGAACCAATGGAAACAGGCAGGGTTTTTATGCCAGGTAAGTGGTTTGGCTGTCCTGTGGAAACCCACCTGCTTGGCCCAGGCATGCTCGGTGCTGCGTGGTCAGCTTGACCCTGTTACAGGGTTGTCCCTGGTTTTCGGAGCAGAGGTGAGCAGCTGCCTGTGCTCACCCTCGGGGCAAGGGACACGGGGCAGAGGAGAGGGGCAGGAAAGGGGGGCTGAGAGCAGTGCCAGCAGGAGAGAGAGGGGCAGATCAAGAAATACAGGAGGGAGAAGGAGAAGGAGGACAAAATAGGGGATGAGGAAGACAAGAGACTGGGGCAAGGAAGAGTGGCCTGGCACTGAATTTGGACCCAGGTGTTAGGAACAGGAGCAGGGGGATGGAATATAGGCAGGAACAGGCAGAAGCAGCCCAGGACTGGCAGGAGTGGGAGCTTGGAAACGGGAAGCTGAGACTGGCTGGGGCGGAGGCTGGGACTGCAGACAGCTGGAGGAGGGGTGGTTTTGTCATGAAGACCAACTGCAGGATGGGAGGCCTGGGCACCAAGAACTGGGATTGCCAACGTGAGCAAAATCAGCCTGATTCTTATCAGACTCGTAAGAGAAAGAGATTGAAAGGGATGGAGGTCACAGCCTCAGAAACAGCAGAGAAGTCTGTCCACCAGAAAACATTTTGTCCTAAACTGGGACTTTAAATGTGATTGTTTCTCTGTGGTCAGCAGATATCTGTGAAAATGTCTGATCATTCTGTAATGCTGGTGTTCAGAAAGGATCACAGCCTATTCATGCTATCACTTACTGCCTTAGTTCAAGTGACCTCAACATCCCTGTTGGTGACAAAAATAAAGGCCTGTTGTTTAAGCTGTGGATGTCTGTATAATGCCGTGCAATGAATTTCCAGTTTGTTTGCGGGTTTAAATTCAGAGTATTTTTTAATGGTGTTAAAATAGTTAATAGGTTTAGTATTTACAGTCCTGGTTATACTTTTCAACTGCTCAGAGAAAATGTAAGGAGTGGTAGTTTGAAATGTCTCTTCAGGCTTTATTCAGAGGTAGCGTGTGTGTGTGCTGTGGTTCAGATCTTAATGGCAGGATTATCTTCAGTTGTTTTCAGAGGTGTTGTTTATTGTTCAGAATATGACCGATCTGAGGATGATGGTGGCATACACAGAGAAATATGCTTCTTGGAGAACCAGCAATTTGTCGTGATGTTTGAAGACTGGGGTGGTAGAGAAGGCAAGGATTGCAGGAGGAGTGGTCTCATAATTAAGATGATTGAATAATATCGGGAAGGGTGTAGTGTGTCTCTGCCTGCACCACTGAGCTTCTGTGTGACCATGTCACTTCAACCCAGCATTTTTATTTTTATACTCTTATTTTATGCCTCTCACTTTCTGAGTGCCTGAGGTTCTTGAAATACTAAGCACTCAACATCTGAAAATGAAGTTAGCATTTGTTTATGTGAAACACCATACGATGCTAAACATTCTGGAAAAGCAAGTCCTAAATGCCTTAGATTGTGCTTCTGAAATCAGTAGATACCTTTTGCCATGTGTTTGATGTGCCTCAATTCCCTGTCCCTAAAATGAAGGTAACTTTGCTGCCTTACCTCACGAGAATATTAGGAAAATAATACAGTTGGTATTTGTGAAGCACTCAAGTGCTATATCCTGACATGTGCTATTGAAAAGCCATTCTGTCTTCAGAACAAGGTTTGAATAGTGTATAATAAATATGTCAGAAAAGTTCAGAGTAAACAGTGACAAGAAAACAAAATACTGAATAGCCAGTCACTAAGTGAGCAGTGAACATCTTCTTTGCTGAGTAAGATGGAGGAAGAAAGGTGCACGGATGTATAATGAAACACTGTATGGTACCAAACACATTTGTAAAAGCCCACTTCAGTCACACCATCCAGTCTGACCATCTTTAATTTTTACTTTTCCTGTCTAAATCTTTGCAAATTTGTGAATATTCTTCTGTCTGTTTTCTGTTTATAATGTACATCAGCAAACAAACACAGTGTTAATTAAGAGGCCATGTGAAGATAGAGGTTATTTTTCTTTTGACCACACTTTAAGTCCAGGCCAGTGTCAGGCCTGGATATTAGTTAGTGATATTAGTTGTGATGTTAGTTAGTCCCTGCATAAGGTGGGTTTGCTGAGTTCCATTTGCTCTTCATCACCTTGCTCTGAATCCATTTGTCAGACTTGGCAGGAGGGTCAGTAGCTGCAGGAGGAAGACGGTGCTGCTGCATTTTCCCTGCAAGAAGCCACCTCTCCGCTCCCTGGTGAGGGCAGAGAGATGCTAACAGTGAGTGGGACAAGGATGGATCAATTGCCCTCCCACATACCAGATGCCCTGCACCCTGCTAGCAGTGTACTGTACTCTTTTTTTCTGTTTAAGAAAATGAAAGACCTGCCAGGTCCTCCTCTGCTCGTCCTGGCTTTTCCTTGTCCTTCATTTTTCAGTGGTTACAGCCCTCCCCCCTGTGCAATCCAACTGTGCATCGGCTCGCTCTTAGCAAATGTTATTCTCAACAGACAAACAAGACAGGCATGTGCCCTAGTTTATATTGTGTAGAAACGAGGCACCATGGACCACAGTTCACATCCACAGCCGTGCTCAACCTTCTTAGGAGTAAGGGAAGAACTGTAAGTGGAAGGTCCCATGCCGCAGCACTGATTGTAATACAGTGAAATGAAAGAGCTGCAGTTACTAAACGGTATTATACAGAGGGTGGGTTTTGATACATAAATTGTGCTTCACATGCAAAGTGCTACAAATAAATAAACATATTTCTCCTATTTCAACACTGATGTTTGTCATCTTACCCTGGGTGCAGGCTTTCTGACAATACACACATTACTGTATGCATTCCCTTCCCCTGGAGAACACCAGGACCCAGCACACGCTCGCTCTCACGCTGCGCTGCCCACAACCAGGAGTGGCCGTGGTAGAAAGCACTTTTGCACAGCCTCAGAGCCAGCAATGAGTCGAACAGTCAGCCCACTGTAAATACAGATCTTTCTTATGCTTTTTGATTGAAATCTTATCTTGTCCTACGAAAGCTGCAAAGGTATGGAATAAAAGGCAGCTGTATTTACGCGTTATGATAAAAGCAAAACCATAGCAAAAGCAGAGAATAAGGAGAGTCCACAGAGCCTCCTCATAGAGTTTCTCAGCCATTAGTGTTACCCTGTTCCTTTCAGAAGCATGTGCATTTTAAAAGAAGAGCCACACAGTTTAGCCTTTGCCTACTAAATCTTTCAAGAAATATGCTCCTTCTATGATACCAGTTTCATAAATTATTGCACTGTGTAGAAGATGCTCAACCATCTCATCTGACCAGCTTTCAGTTCCTCCCTGTGTCCAAAAGCAAGCCAGTAATTAGCCGAGGAAAGCCTCAGTTTTACATTAACTTTCACCTTACTTTACAAAAGCTAGATGGTAATGTCATGTCTTTTATATAAAAGATCCTCAGAGGGGGAGCTGAAATATTTTTGTCATAGTTGAAAAATCGTGTTTGCTATGCCAGGACTGTATGTTTGTAACTGTGTAACCTGTGTCTCAGTTTCCTATCTGTAAACTGGGTGTGATGTTCCTGCAGCTCACAAGAGATGGCAAGGTTCGATTAACGTACAGGATTGCCTTGTGCAGATGCAATTGCCAGCGCTGCTTGTTATTGTTAACAACCACCAAAGAAGAAACATTTAGCAGAATAATGTTGCAACCGGAGTGAGCCCCCACCATCAGCTGACCATCACATCACTTGTTTTCAGACTCTGCCACAAAGTAAATGCTTGAAGTAAAACTATCCTTACATTGTAGTGCCAAAGGATTTCATGTAGGGGTTGACATACAGGCAAACCACTTGTCTTTAAAGGAAAAGTGCCCGTAGATATAATTCAATTCCTTGAGCAAATTTGGATTTTGTTTAGAAAATTTTGGTGAGGGAAAAAATCTATTCCAATTTACAGAATCCATGAAAACATGCAAAACTGTTTCCAGGTCAGCCTGACAGAGTGTCTGAGAAGTGTTTTATTTGTGTGGGTAAACATTGATCAGTCAAGAAAAGGACTGCATTTTGAAATATGCTGTGGAAAATAAATTCTACTTTTTTTTTTTCCCCCTCCCTGTTTTTTTCTCTCTCTCTTTCTTCTCTCTCTCCCTGTCTCTCTCTCCCTCTCCCTCCTGAAAATCTCCTGCCACAGCGACTGCATTTGCCTCCAGACTTGTCAGACACAGTGAGCCGCGCACGCAAACAGGATCTGGCAGAATCCGCCAAACTGCTGAGCTCAGGATGTGGTGCTATGGCCATCGGCAAGAAGCACCTGGACTTCTAGTGATTTCTACTTAGCAGCTTCACTCAGATTTATATGACACTCTAATTATGAGTGTTAATGACTTATATAAATATTTCTCTTAATGATTTGACCCAGCAGTCTTTAAAAATACACGTTATCATGTGGTGGCTTTTTGTTGTTGTTGTTGTTCTGGTTTCTTTGTACTGATTTTGGGTTTGTTTGGATTTTGCTTTTTGTTAAAGCTTCTGTTATGTTGGGTCCTGCCATTGTTCTGTTTGAGTGGAAGCATACAGTAGTTTGTTCCTTTCCTTAAAATAGGAAAATTACTCCTACTCTGCCCTGTCTGTATTTTTTTTACAATAAAAAGAAAGGGATATTTTTTCCCAATGGAATTTATATGCTTACATTTAATATTTTGTATGAATACTAAGTTAAGTTGAGTGGTTTCTCAAAATAAAGGAATGAAGCTAAGCCGTTCATTGTCATGTGTTATTCTGAAAGCAAACTACATGGGTATGATTTTAAAAACATTCTTTTTTGTAATTGAAATACCATTCTTAAATTTCAGGAAATATTTACATTAGTTTATTAATTAATCAATAATTAATTTAAAACATATACGATAGCTTTTATTCTAATATGCTGCCAGTTAAGAATGGTTGTTTTTTGAATCAGAATATATTACAATTACTTTGCCTTATGGCTTACTACATGCATTAAAAGGCACTTGAATGGAATTTACTAACCATAGAGAAAAACACTGATTTCCTTATGTAGTTCAAAACAGTAATCCTAAACAATTGAAGTCAGCACTGTGAAATTATGTCAACAGACATAATTCAAGATTGAAATGCAAACCGACAGCTACATTAATGCTAGAAAACCAGAAGAGAGCTTTTGAGCTCGGGGAAGGGTATCACCGCATGCTGGTCTGAAGCAGGGCAGAATATACAAGTAATTCAGGCTTCTGTACCCTCAGATGTACAATTTGTGAACTTCTAACTATTTTGTGCGTATCTCCGTGTGTATCTCATCAAACAAAAGAGCGGCAAAGCAAAGCTGACCTGTCAGTTGAAGTGGTTTGCATTCTTTCTTCTGAGGCTGACTTCCATTTTGAGAGGTAATAGCTTCTTCTCCACAGAACTTCCCAGCCACCCAGCTGTAAGATTGCATTACAGTTGCAAAATTTAGTCTTTATAATAGCGTATTACATGGCTGGGGTGAAACTGAGTCTTCAAAGAACGTGTTAATCGGATGCAATAATGGTAACTTATTTTGATGGGTTTGGAACCAAGAGTTGGTTAAGTGGTTTGCTGGTTGGTTTTTTTTTTTTCCTGCAGTCCAGGTTCTATGTATTTTTTTCTTGACAACACTGTGTAAAACAAAGACATAGCTTTTAAAACTGTCTAACTAATATGATGAATGTCAATCACTTAAAAAACTCCACTGTAGCATAAACACATACTGTATACAGCTTTTATTCTGAATTAGAATAATTGAATCAATGACAGTGATTTGCCAGGATGTCAAATCTATCCATCATATCCTGTCACTACCAGTTTATTTTTTGTGATCAAAATCAAAAAGACTACTATTTTGTCATCAGCTATTTCATTAGTAGTAACAATCAGGTTTTCTCTTCTATATTTTTTAGATATGCCTGTTATATTTTTTATTTCTAAAGACACAAATCCTTTTTAAATCTTTTCAAAATAAAGTTTCAGAACGGAACTGTCAGTTTAATAAAGCAAAAAGACATCTACTTTCCTGTGCCAATATATTTAAAATATTATCATTGAAGTCTCAAACATTTTTTCTCTTTTTGTATTATGTGTAACACTGAATGGAAGTTCTCATTAGATACTTAACTGTGCCTTTTGAAAGCATGAAATAATTTAAATACTTGGGATAAAGTGATTTTTAACAAAGGTGAAGTTTTACACAGTACATCTTTTTAATGTAAATAGCACAAAACACAATATTTCTTTGTAAAATATGAAGTCACAAGACATCTAAATTGCTGCCAACATACTGAAATAGGTCATTGACTTAACATACAGGAGAGAAAATAGGAAAGTCACGGTCTATTTCTAGTTAACATATTAACTGAAAATTGTTAGCGTGTAGTGTGTGTATTCCACATGTGTGTATGTATGTTCTGTGCATTTATAAGACTTCAATTTCAAGAAGTAGGTTAATAATAAGGCTGACAAATATTTCTAATAATAAAGGGAAGTCCTTCTGCAAATCTGGATTATGTTTTTTTTCTGAGTCACTAAACATGCTTTGTAGAATAAGTGTTAAGAGTATACAGATGTACAGCGTTGTTTACCTAAGGCAAAAACATGGAGCAGAATTTCTCTTCTTTGCTTGCAAAATACCGTTTCAGTTACACCGTATGACAGTGACTTGGCTGGTCCAGGAAGCCGAAAAGCGAAATGACGCTGTGTATGTGCTGCCCAATGGCACATGGAGGAGCAGGTAGAGCGTGGGTGTCATTGCACCAGCAGCAGTTTTGACTTGGGGAGCAGGAGAGGTGTTTACATGGTGGTTTTCTGTGACTTTTCCCCATAACCACTTTCTGACTGTCAAGCTCCAGTGTGCAAAACATCCTTCTGTCCATCCTTCTCTTGATCTGAAGACAACTGTTTAACTAAGGGGCCAACGAGCGGGCGCAGCCTCTTTTGGCAGGCTGCTGCAACGTGCTACCGCCAGCTCCTCTTGCATCTTCAGAGCCCCCTTGTTGGCTCAGATGGGAAACCGGTGCGATACTGCCTTGTGCTCAGCAGGCTCTTTTCCACAGAGATTGCAATACAGGGTCTTTTTGTTTGTTGCGATTTTTTAAGCAGAACTTCCTACTTTTTAGCAGGCTACAAACTGAAACCACCAAACTCAGCAGGGAAATAATAGATTCATCCCAGTGAAGACGTTCCCAATTCAGCATGAGAACCTGATCTTTACAGAATTGTGACACACAGTCAAGAAAGCAGTAATGAAATTTAAAACATTGTGTCTTTAATATGTCAAATAAGAATTCTTTCTATAATTTCTGTTGTGTTTAGGTTTTCAAAATATACGTATTTGGAACATGAGAAGAATATTATAATAGATTAAGTCTTTTTCTGTTTGTAAAGAAATTTCAAAAGCAATTTCAAGGATGCAGCTGAATTCAATTTTCTGTAACAGTAGCTACAAGCATCTGAAAATGGGCAGTCAGCTACTTCAGATTTGATGCAGATGGTAGTACGCCACTGGTTTCATCTCTAAGTTTAATATAAAGTAGTGATTTTGTTCCAAGCACAGCTTTTGGAAAAGTGCAGAAGCCTAACTTAGAAAACTCCTTTACCATGCCGGTATTGGAAAGGGAGCTATTAATCAAGATTTTATAAAAACCACAGGGTTGTAACACATCCCTTTAAAAATGTATGTATATTGCAAGTGTTACACACGCAAACACACGCACACATTTTAAACTAGTATTTCTCTAGGATCGTATATTAGAAATTTATGATTAACTTATTTAGAAGAAGTGCTCTTCTTCTTTTGCCTGTACAGAAATGCCATCCATAACAACAGAGCACAACAGAAACAGGAAAGAAGATGCTTTTATGCCTTTAAGAGGTGGTGGAAGCAAGTACTATCCCCTGTGACAAGTCTTGGGGTTTTTATTTTCTCTTGTGAGCTACCTGAGTGCAAGGCCTGCATTTCTTTTTTTATCACACTGAGCACATGATGGTGCTTATTCAATAATAAATGTACCTGTGTAGGAAAAAGAAAGTGAATCCTCTTCACCTTAGGAAGAAAGGCAGCTTAAATGGAGGGGAAAAAAATAAAAATTCCACCAGATTTTTTTTTTTTTTAGTTTCTAGTCTAATATAAGCAAATATTAGGTAGTTTGGGTTTGTCTTTTCAAAATGGATCAAATAGTGGATGCCTACATCTATATTTCAGCAAGTGAACAGGTAATTTTTCAGGCGTGTTGAGCACCAAGCATCCCAGAGCATCTGCTGAAAACTTGCCTGCTTATTAAAACTCAGCCTTTAAAGTTTTGAAAGTTATTAGGCACATTGAACTAATTTACAGACCTTCTGTTCATATCAAAACAAAGACATCTTTTGTGCTTTCCACATTTTATTGTACATGGATTCTGGTGCTGTAGAGCTTAATCTAAAAAAATCTTCCAGAAAAATTGGTGGTGGTTTAGACTAGGAGCAAGCTGGTAGGATTAGGTCCAGTGGAAATTTTTTTTAATGTTAGTAGAGCTAAAGAGTTAGTAGTTGCATATCCCTTTATTAAAAAAAAAGAAAAAAAAAGAATAATATCCTCTAGCATTGAAGGTAAATGTTAAATCCAAAATGTATCAAGAATAAAAAAAAATAACCAACTCTTCACTCTGTGCTAACAGAGTTTGAGTCTGAGTGTTCATGCCCTCAGAATGCTCTCAGCACTTACAGCAGAGGTATTCTCTTAAAAGTCTTGAAACGGGTGGATTTTGGTGCACTCTCAGATACTTTTTATGGACTCAGATTGGAGCAAATGCGCTAAAGAAAGCCCTTGCTGAAATTTCATGAGGCTAGACTCAGTGAAGAACAGAAGCGAGGTCTAGTTTGGGTTTAGATGTGAAATCAAGAAGTTTTCAGTGCCAATATTTTGGGAAAGCATGTGGAGAAAAAGCTATAAACTTGTTTAAGATATGTTGTTTGACTGAGACTTTCCTGCAGTTCTTAGCAGTATTTATTTGTATTATCAAAAGTATCTTAGAGCTACTAATAGACCCGGACTGGTTTGTATTTCTTGGCCCAGGACTTGCCACCACTGCAAACTAAACTTGTTTTGCTGACCTATCTAAAATCAAGAGGACAGGGATCATTCTAGCAGGACTTGATGCCGGTTCTAGCCCCATGGTCTTCAGCTAGCAGCCATAGCTGGGAACTGCAGCTCCGGCACTTGATTCCTGACCAGAGAAGTTTTAATGGGTCCATTTCCTCTCTGGGCACGTTCCGCATCTGTATGGGTCCGGCAGATGAAGCGGTCAGACAGCAGATGTACGGCTGCTGGCCATCGTGGGTAATGAAAGTCCTGCCACCAGCATGGCCTTGCACTTGGGAGAGCTGAACTAATGAATAAAGCTGAACTCAGTCAAGACCAGATAGAGAGTGACAGGCAGAGCATTTGGAAGAATTCTCCAGCATGGTAAAATTTCCATTTATGGTGCTTCCCAGCCTACGTCCAGGATAGCTCAGCAATTCTGGAAAATTACTTGAGTGGGAAGGAGTTTGGCAGTACGCTCTTGGAGACAGTGCAGTAGCAAATCCATCTGCGTGGGAGACAGAGCATTCCCCAGAGCGTTCCTCCAAAACTGGGGTGTTATTCCCAACTAGCAAAGGCTCATTGATCCAGAGCTTCAAACATACACTGGCTTCGGACAAGCAAATAAAGCTTTACCACCACAAAACTCAGGGAAAGAGGTTGGGAGCACAAGCAGCATGGCAGGCAGGCACAATTACTTTATGCCTGATGGAGACTACTGCAGATAAGCACTATGAGAATATACGCAAAGGAGCAGAACAGGAGGTTCCTTTTACAGGCCTTGCCTGTAGAAGGCTCTATGAAGTTTTAAATATGGCCTTGCCCAACACAGGTGTAAATCAGCAACAGCTCACCCAAGCAACTGAGTCACAACTTAGAAAATCACCAGACCCGCAGAAGCTGAGTTTAAGTGAGAATCGAAGGGTTTGAATGCATATTTTGCAAAGTAACAGTGTTAACTTAAAATCAGAGAAATCAAAGTGGACAACTTGCTTCTTTAAAAGCAAAAAAAAAATATAAAATTTAAATGACTGGATTTTTATTTAATCCAGTCTGACAGAGGGAGTTTTAAAAATAAATAAACCCTCCCCTGCAGTATTTGAAACACAAAGCTGCAGACCACAGACTCTGAATATGAATCCCAACTTTGCAGAAATGGAAAGAGTAAAACATAGTTAGAGCGAGAAATATAAATCTTCTTTGCTTGCAATAAGTTAACATTTACTGTAACAACCTGAAGGTGGTTATCTGCTATATGCAGTTCCATATAAATTAGAGACTTTCTGTTCTCCTGTATGCAATCTCTATGGAATAACTGTTCATAAACTTCTCAAAATCCGTTGTCATAGGCCTGTCCTGAAGGAGGTTATCTGTAAACGTACAAACCCCGCTGGTGCAGCTGGAAAAGCTCGTATATCCCGGGAGAGGAGGAACTGAAATTGGCAACCCTCCCGGGTTTTAGCTGCTCGAGTGTACGTGAGGGCTGTCAGGTGCCCGGAGGCAACTGCAGCCTCGGCTGGAGGATTTCATGCAACTTACAGCTCCCGTCAGGCACCTGAAGGTAACAAGGAGCCTCCTGGGTCACTCACAGAACCTCTGCTCACCATCTGACCTGGCTGCAATTCGACTTACAAGGTCAGGCACCAGCATCTGAGAAACCATAGACCTCTCCCAGCCTGGCAGAAGCAGTTACCGTGCTCACACGCGGGCGCAAAACGGCTCCAGCACGGAGCCCGCCAGCCTTTTCCCCTTCGCCCCCTTCAAAATCACAGTTGTCTCACCGGGGTGTTACCTGGTGGAATATTACCGAGCAGGAGGAAGGGAACAGCACGGAAGGCCCTGCAATTCTCAGTGTGTTCCAGTATGGTTATCAAAGGTTCATCGTGGAACTTAGGGGAAAGCAGGTTTCATGGGGACTTTGCTCTAAGTCTTCAAAAGAAACAACAGGGATTCTGGCAGCTGGAGGTTTCATGAAAATCTGTCACACATGTCAGCTGTACGTGTTAAAAAGACTGATCAAATGGTTTAATTCCTTTGAGGTTTCATTTCTGCAGCTCCTATGGAAAACACCTTCATCTTTTGCACAATCACTGTTGAAAACTATCTTAGGATAGTAAACTATGCTAAGTAGCTGTCTGCGCGTACACTGGGTTTTTCTTTCTTTACATCTAAGAGAACTATTAGGGGAGGAATTAATTTTAAATGTGTTCTAAAGCAAGGAATTTGCCAGCCTGGCTCCTATCCAAACTGTACTATCCTTACTACCACGCGTCTCATGCAGATTGCTCCATTCCCTGCTATTTTCTCTAGGACCTACTAAACAGAGAGCATATGTGAGAGACTTGCCTAACATCAAATCCAAAAGGAGCAGTATTCCATGCTTTGTTTTCCACCCAAAGAGGAGGAACATTTCTTCTGCCTCTACCACGCCGGGGGGGCTTCAGGGGTCCCTGAACACTTCAGCAGAGACACGCTCCTGCGGCCACCTTCTCTCCATAGCTGAGCGCAAAAATACTTGTGATCAGAGCAAGCCCAAATAGCCATCACAGACTCTGCTCTCATGTCTGCAGTTCATATCCCTATTTCTAATGGGAGGGGGTTGTATTTGGGTATTTGTAGGTGCCAATCACACTTTTGAATAGAAACAGGGCTGTGGGAACTTATTAAGCAAGCAGGTGTCTTGTCAATGAAGAATTATTTAAAAAGGAGATGCTACACCGTTCCCAGAGCAGAAGAGCCTTATCAGCTTCAAGTGGAGCAATGCACAACTGCTGAAACTGAGGCCAAGAGCAAATGGAAATGAGCCAGAAAAAGAAAAAAAATAAGAGGAAAGAATTATACATTTTCAGTTTTCCTAATGTAGTTTATACCATGGGAATGCAGAACAGATTTAAACCTTAGCATAACTCTAAGCCTGCACATATTACCTAGAGAAAACGAGATAATATATTTTAGTCAGTAATATCAGAAAAATCAATTAAAAAAGACCCAAACAAACAAAAACCAGACACCTTGGAAAGTGAATAAAATAGGACTACCAGTGGCTGGAAAGCCTGGGGCAGACAATGTGTGTTATCAGTCCCAGGTTGTTCTTTACAACTGTAATCTTGCCCCCGAAGATAAATCCCATGTTAGGCTGCCTGGACTAAACCAGCCTACAGGGGCATTTTGCTCCTAAAAAGGCTATCTAAAAAGAAATGGTGAAATCCCCCTTCTGTGTTGCAGCCCGGATGAGAAAGCAACTCTTTCTTCTTCCTGGAGCAAGGCACACTGGGTCGTGCTTACCTTTTCCAAACAATTAGAACTGGTATCTGCACGGCGCGAGGCAGTTCCAACACGTATGTCACCACATGCATGTCTGCTTTGCCATCAGCACGTATAGCTCATCATCTGTCTGCTCTGAACAATAACTGTTAGGTTAGCAGCCTTTTCACTTGTAAATGTAAATATTGTATCTAGAACACAATATTTGAAATACAAAATACAGTGTTATTAAGACAGCACTCACACATCAATTCTTGTGTGACTATAATTTGTGAAATGCCTTAGGAGGGGCTTATAAATAAAGTATAAGGTGTTATTATGAAATACATTTTAACCAAACGCACAGAAACGTCTCTTTCCTATTGAAATCAATAGCAAAACTCCCACTAATTTCAGTGATAAGAAGAGGAGACCCTTGCAAATTGCTGTGTTACACCGAGCAATACATTGCAGCAGATTTCAATCTTCATATGTAATACAGCTCTAGAAGAAGAAAGGGGGTGAAAATGGCTATTAGACACTGTTCCAAGCACTCTGGAGGTTTTCATTGCTCACTTACGTGGCTGGTAGCGGTGTCTGGCGAGGCAGCACGTCCCCACACAACCGCACGCAACCCCCTCGCCTGTTCGCAGCGGCGCAGCGAGGCCAGTTGGGCGCTGGGGCTGCTCCAGGGCCTCGCCTGGCCCCCGGCGAGCGATTGGGCGCTGGCACTGGTGCTCTGGCACCGGGAGGCCCTGACCAACCCCGGGGACAAGGCTCCTGACAGGGCTGTGGACACGACAGGCAGCGCGAGGCTGCCTGGAAGCCAGAGAGCCCCCAGCATGCACGACAGCAGCTCTTCAAGGCAAGCAACGCTCGGGGGACCAAATGCCCTCACTTCTTCCCAATGTGCAGCCAGCCAGGGACTTCTCCCCGCCGACCTCCTTCCACAGGGCAGAGTAACGAGCCAGTGAGCCAGAAATGTCTCCCCTCCGCCGCAGCTCGCCAGCCTGTCACCAAAATAAGCTGAAGGTTCAACCGCGCACGCAACTGCTCGATAGTGTTGCTGCAGAGGTGTGGGGCTGAGAGAAGCTGTGGCCCCGAAGCACGGCTGGCCCTGAAGAAGGCTTCAGGAGGGGCGTAGCGGGCTGGCGACGGCTTGATGGAGGCCACCAGCGGCTGGACCGTGGGCGGTGGAGCTGCACGGCTGGAAGAGCCCAGGAAGAGCTACGGGGGAGCTGCCTCTGCCCGTGTATCGGCACCTGCAGAAACGGCAACCGCGGCACAAAAGCTCTCAGGGGGAGGAAGGGGTGGGAAGCTCATTTCCATTGCTGGTTGAGCAGAAGTTGGCATTTAGATAACAAACTACATTAGTAGGTATAAACACACTAAGTGGCTATATAAATGCTGGGTTTGTACCTGTAATTAATTGTTCTCAGGATCGATTTAGCTATGCGAGAAGGGACCTGCCTATTGTGGTGTTTAATGCACTCTATCCATACCTTATAAATATATAATGTGCAAGTCTGATAAATATATATAAATAAAAATAAAAATCCATGTTGCGTTATTATTTGACAGTGGATGGCTTCCAGTTAATTAAAACTACTTAATGCTGATACAACAACTATACATGCAATTGACCAGTATCCATGAAAAAGAAAGATTTTAATCTAACATTTTTGCACTGTAGATTTTAATTACTGTCTCATGCTTTGAGTGAAACTGCTTTTCTTCCCGAAAGGATTCGGAGTTTACGTGCGTTTAATCTCGTCTGCAGCGTCGCGTCTACCTCAGCACCACAACTCTCCTACTCCAAGTTTACAGTGAAGTGTTATCTGCAGTGACAAATACGCCGAAAGGAAAACATAACCAGCCTAGATGGTATCTCTGCTTTACAAAGGCTGCATGCGATGCCTGTGCTTAGACTCAAAACTCCCCGCGCACTGGCTTTTTAATCATGAGATCCCTTTTTCAGCACAGCATCGCAAGTAACAACTGCACCACAATGAGCCAGCTTCACAGATATGGGAATGTTTAGATTTCCCTGCCAGTGACTAAAGGCCTTTAGCTTTCACTAGCCAGTCCCAGCTCGCATTGTTGTTGCCTGTTGATTTGTCTTCTCTCATTATTCCTTGACATGCAGCTCTCCACCCACGCCCACACTAACAACCCTCACACAAAGCGCATTGAGGTATTAACCAGGTTACAAGTTCAATGGAAAATTACACTAAGATTGTGCTGTGTGGCAATATAAAGGGATGGTATTCACTCTCCCAAAGAGCCTGTTAAAAACACAGCTGGTTTTTTTTCTTCCTTTCTTTTTAAGCATCCTGACAAAAACAATTTTTAGAAGTCAGGAACATATATTTGTGTGCATACGTGCCTATGCGTACCCTCTGCATAATTACAACAGATAGACCCAGGCGTGCATCATGTCTCCACCGCTGACTGGCGCGATGCAAACTCCCCGCAGGAAATTCTGCTAGATTCTGGAGTTCATTTAGAGCATCCCCAGAAACCCGAGCTAAATAAACAACCTCCTCCTGCTCTCGGCTGCAATTAGATACGTGAACCTATCTTCTTTTTGTTAGCCCAAATTACAGGCTGGTGAAGGGCTGCAAGTCTGTAAAAACATTTCTTAAGGATCCCTCCTTATTGAAAACTGAAAATAAAATCAAAATAAAACTTAATGAGATTAACCTAACACAATAACAAAATTTGCAACACCACACTATAAGGTTAAAAAGAAAATAGTATAATAAAGGAAATACAAAGGCTTTGGCATGGTTTTTACAATCAACAATGGTTAATTTTGATATGTAGTTGTGAACAACTTCAAAACACTTAAGTTTAAAACTCTTGCAAGCACTTTTAATTGATTAGGAATGAATTCTAGATGCACAAAAATGATTGGACTGTGAACAGTAGTACAACTATATCTAAGAACAATTAACTCTTGCCGACCAAAAAGAAACGTATGATGCATGAAAATGTGTATAAAACATCTATAGAATATTCTTGTCAAATATAAATGAAATTAACTTTATTATAGAAATCATTCTGGGAGATTTCTAGGGAAGACAAATACTTACATTTCGACATAAAACAAATTGGATTATATCGAAGACACAATCTACCTTTTATCTATCAAACTCTTTTCTTCATCGAAGTTCTCTCTTAACCCCTGTTTGCACATAGCTTCAGCCGTTAACAACCTTTGGAAATACCAACAGATATTTTTCTTACATAAATCTAGTGCGTATTGTTCCAGGTTTAATTATATGCAATGGAATGATACAAACTTGGAACATCAATCCATAATCTATGAACAGATTGGTAGAAGTATTCGATATATCTTGATAAAACTCTTAAATTCGTGGCAAAGCTTGTTGATCATGGCTTCTTTTTTTTTTTTTACCTTTTCTTTTTTTTTTAAAACAACTTCATGACCAACACAGATCAAACATCCATCCAGTCTACATTGTTCTTTTTTTTTTTCATTATAACATACAAATGCCCATTTACAAATAATACACCAAAATGAATAAAAGTTTGGATACCAAAATGAAGATTTGTTCCAACTGATATAATGCCTTCAGTGTACAAAGGTCCATGTGAAAGTCTTTTCCATGTGTTACAGCATAGGGCACAGTTGCAGTACAGAAGTACTCTGAGAGCCATTCTTCCTTTATAAAATACTGCTGAACATCCAACTGTTGTCCATATAGTCATTTACAGAATTAACACATGTTTTACTGTAATCTTGGCCAGTATTGAGACATATCAGGTTCACTGCCAGGAACTTGAACTGGGACTGACACTCCAGGGGAAATGAGACCTGAAAATTGAGGGGGAAAATGGATATTTTAGTTTTTCTATGCATAGCACAACTCTTGCTTTACAGTTTCACACATTTGTGCTTGTATTCCGATAAGTATTAAATCTCGCCATCTCGCCAGTCTGCAGAATTGGGGAGGATACTTTTAAAAAATCTATGCACATCTCACTGATTTGTTGTTATAAATAAACTGCCATGCTTTGAGACAAATGTTAGAGCCTCAGCCTATTTGTATCAGCTGGAAGTTCAGCCCAAAATACACTGACATTTCTATCTGTTATAATGTGTCCTGCTTGCTCTCCTGCTTATGTTGACATCCTTTTTTACCCTATTTTTGCCTTCTTATGTACAGCTTAATATTTCTACAGGCTTATCTGCCTTTTCAATACTTCAAATCTTTAGCAATAAATAGCCTCTGACACAGACACGGTAAAAACATGCCCTGTCCTCTGCAAAAAATTTCACATACTCTTAACTTCACCAATGTGAATATCTCCACTGAAATTTAATGGTGAACTAAATACTGCTTTAGAAATTAAGATACAGGGAAGATTTTGCAGGGTGGGGATCTGGGTGAAGAAGCTTTCCCCTGTACTGCTATTCAAACACACCCTCTGTTAATCAAGCCATTTTTCATCTACCCCTCCAGCCACAACTTAAAAATCAGACTTACGCATTTTAATTTCCTGCCCCATTCAGCAGCTACTAAACCTGACAGAGGGACATCTCGCAGTGACGGGGAGAGACTTGTCCCAACAAATACATGTGAAAAACCAGCTGGCCAGAGCAAGAAAGCTGCACTGGCAGGAAGATGGGGGGAGCACAGGGCCACTCACCTGTGGAAGTGGTGCCAGAGGTGCCCATCGGCTGGCTGTTCATGTGTGTCTGCATGTGAGGAGGGGTGTATGTATCATAGCTCCGTCCATTCACCGATGGACTGGGTGGGCAGCATGCAAGAGTAGGAGGAGGTCTGGCTGGGTACCGGGGGCTATGGGAGCAAAGGACAGAACAGTGTTAAGTGGAGGATGAAGTAAACATTACATTACACACTTCTGGATGGATGTGCCAGCCCCCAGAAGCAGCGTGCACAAGTGAAAATGAGTTTTGGTTTCAAATTTGGGGATGTAAAGACCTATTTAGGAGCTCAACCAAGCAGCCTGTTCCCAGAGGTTTTTGGTCTACAGAAGTAATGCAGACGGTCACTGGCGTCTCTTCAGATGTGCTTGTCAATCAGATCCCTAACACTCAGATGCTGACGAAGGTGATATATACCTAAACCAAGGAAGCAAAACCTGAGCACTGCACTTCTTGGTCCTTATGTAGAAGAAAGATGTCTAATGCCATTTGCAGCCAGAGACAGGGCTGACATCTCCTCTGCATTTCATGGTGGAACTAAAAACTCTTAGGAGTGTAACCAAAAATTACTCCACTGAAGCACATGGGCTTATGCTGCAGATGCAAGCATGTTACTCATGTACAGACAACATGTGTGTTTGGGGTGACTGAGGGGATCAACGTACAAATATATTGATGCCCCCTTCAGAGCCTCAGTCACCCCAAACCCATGCCAGCAGCACCCCAGGAGACCAGAGGTCTCCACTTACCTAACCTCCAACCCCTCAAACCTCATCTGCCAGGGGGGAGAGCAACTGGGGGCAGGGGATGAGGGATGGCCCAGGGCCGGAGAGGGACCAAGCAGAGGCATCTCCTGCTCTTGGGTGCCAGGCGAATGGGGAGCGGTACAGCCCTGACACGAGGAGGCGGAGGGAAGCAGGACAAGTAATTCCCACTCCAGGCACACAAGACTCAACATGTCTGCACACATTTCCTCCGTCTGCACGTTCCCCACACACACCATCTCCAAAAATACTGACAGCCTCGCTCTCTAAGCACACACGCTGTGCTCTGGGAGAACCAGCAGCGCTCTGGGACGTGCCGACAGTTCGGCTGCCAAATCTCCCATCACACCGCAATGGCCACGTAGACAGGGCTTTCCAGAGCGGCTCACACGTGCCGGGTCCCTACCCAGGTGCCCGGCGGTGAATCAGAGGCCTCCTGCTTTCCCAAGGGTCCCCTCCCGTATCAGCCTTTTGATCTTTTGTCATCTGCTCTCAGCCCGCTGCCGGGAACGGCACTGCTGGCCTCCAACGTCACGAAATAGCAAACCTAGCCAACGTCATTTCTTTCCACGGACCTGCAAGACTCTAACTTTATTTGGTAATTTTGGTTCAGCAATTAGTAACATAGTAATTGCCCGTGGCAAAGGAGTCAGGCTCTCTAATCTGCTCGCCTGTCTCCAGCAGTGGTCAATGCTGTGTGCCTCAGACAAGCTGTAAAACTCCCGTAATTGGCCAGCACCTTCCTAGGCCAACCCCACCATTAAAAAAGGAGGAATTTTGCATCTGAAAGGTCTATAGAAACAGACCCCAAAGGAATAGATTTCTTCCTAACCCAGCTGGTGATCAGCTAATGCTTTCAGGCATGAGGATTGACAGCTCTTGCAATTTTGGCTTAGCTGGCATAACCACTGATGCTAATCACATCCTTCCCTCTCCTCAGGTGTTCCTAACGTGCCATCGCCACGTTACCTGCACCGAGGTCAGATCCCTCCAGTAGCTTACTTGGGCAAGCAATTTCCACAATGCTGCACCAGTGAGTTCCCTAAGTTAACCATGGATTTGTTTTTTTCCCAAAGAGGGTTTTTTCGTCTCAGATTTGTTCCCTTGTCAGTTTGAGAACCTTTCTCTTTTAAAATTCAGGAAAGGTGCTTATTGAGCACCGGGTCCTACAGTGCCCTTTCCCTTGTGATTCTCCCAAACAGATCATCTTTTCAGATGTTGGGGAAGCCTTCGGTACCACTGTCTCTGCAGCACAGTTTGGGTCCATAATGCACCATTCTGTAAGGAAGGGCCACCACCCACGGTTCCGTGCATCCCAGGAACTGCTGAATCCCAAGGGAGTGTCGTGCCATGGTGGTGGCACCACACTTACTTGCATAGGCAGGTTGTTGGCCATGGTGAAGCTAGGCATGGGCGGCAGCGCGCTGTACGTGTTTGTGAGCGCCGTGTCCGTTCTGCCCAACATGGAACCTGATGTGAAAGAGGAAACTATAATAGAATAGACAGATAGATGAACACATTAGTTCAACCACAGTTGCATCGGCGAGACAGTCTCAGAGTCTCGCTTTCCCCAGAGGATGAAGGAACGCGAGCGGGTTGGTGGCATTACCAGGGGTGGTTGGTTGTGGGATCGGCTGGTAAACGCTGGTGCTGAAACTACTACTGATGGGAATGTGGCTGGGAGTGTTGCTGGCTTGTCTTCGCTGGTTCCTCAGCTTCTCTTCCCTTCTCCACTTGGCCCTTCTGTTAGAAAACCACACCTGAAAAGACAGTGTTGAAGAGACGTGAATGAGCTTACAGGGACCTCCCCCACAGCTCAAGGCCGAGCTGACAGAAAGCTGGCTTGCAGCACAGCAAAGCAGCTTGTGCAAGCAAACCCCAGCCACTGCTATTTTCCTCAAGAGAGATGGACAAATACACGACAGAAAACGGGGGCTGTCCTGTGCTTTGAGAAGCCAGGAATGACAAAATTAGAATAACAAAAATAACAATAGCCATAATTGCACAGCAGCTCAGTACCTGTATCCTTGCTTCAGGCAGGTCTATTTTAGCAGCTAGTCTCTCTCTTGCAAATACATCGGGATAGTGGGTCCTCTCAAATTCTGCAGAAGGAAGTATTGTTGTGTTAGTTGCAAAGAGTTAATGCAGCCAACTGTAATAGTCAGTCATTCTTGCACTGCCTATGCTGTAAATGCTTTTAAGAAACACTGCTGCAAAAGCAAGGCTGAGCTTTCTCTGTGTGTGTGTGTGTTAGGAAGGAGGATGCCTTGCCTGCTGGGGAATATTGCTAAGGGGATAGGCAGGCTTGGGTGCAACGCTGCATCTTTCAAGAAGCAGTGAGGGCTTCTGCCTCTGCTGAGGGCGTCCCCAAGGCAGCTCTGACCCTGTCACCAAGAAGTGAAATGGCACGTCGCTAAATAACAGTGGAAAATAAGAACAAAGATGCGCAGCAGGTCAGAGGCGAGGTGCGCCAGGCCAGTCAGGGAAAAGGGCACCTGCTCCCAGCCCCAGGGCAGCAGCAGCAGCACGGGGGGACGAGGGGTGAGTGTGGGGGAGGCACAGAGGGCTGCTGCCAGCCCCAGGCTGCCTGCCCTCGCCTTCTCAGGGTGCAGCAATGCGACCCAGCCGGGCCGGGGACGCGGGTGCAGTCAGCAGGAGGGAATTTATCTCCCAGGAGAGGAGCCCAGGGTGTAACGTTGATGTTTTGGTATGATCTGTGCTCCGAGTACATTCCCTTTGAAAAACCTTTTAACAGCTTTTTGGTGCATATCACAGCCATCAATGAATATTTGGAGCTCAACAAATAAAAGAGCATGGAGGAAGACACGGCTTAAAAAATGCACACACATATAAGGCAACGTGAATGCCATAGCTTCTGTTTGGCTCTTAATATAACCAGTGCACGTTTTGCTTTTCCCTCCTGCTTCAGCCATAGGAAAATGTCACTCACCTTTCTCAAGGGCTTCAATTTGCTCTTAGGGTAAAGGATGTCCTATTCCTCTGCAGCTTTCTTTTCAGCTGGAGTCTCATTTGGGCCTCATCTGAATCTTCTCCGTTAGAGCTGATGGAGTCTAGTGTTTCCCCTCCTCCCTCCTGTTGCGGGCAGCCATCTGCAGAACCAAGAGTCAGAAAGTGAAATACAGGTACCCTGATTTTAAGATCCATACATGAGAAATATGCGATTGGAAACAATTCCGACCATGTTTGCTGACACTGTCTCTTAAAAACGTCTTGGGTATCAAAATAACATTGCACTGATGACACGGGTAACACAGAGACATTTCAGTTCCCAGCATTATCGTAAACATCAGAGATGAAGGAATTACAATCGTCCTGGTCTTAATTTCATCTTTTTTTTCTTCTGGAATAAAACCTGCATAAAAATACTTTCCCCTGAAAGTGATTCTTTCCATGAATCGCTGCTGAAGCGACACGGCAGTCTGCTCTGTCTGCTACATTATTTACCTATTGCTATATTTAAAATAGTGATGTTCAGTATTTCAGATTATCTATAATCAGTATTCCTATCTAATCAATTAGATTGTTGATAGGTTTGGCAGAAAATGCTATTAAGAAACCAAACCAAGCTTGTAATCTTTTTAAAAAATATTTATCCAGTTTTTATTTGAATTCTGCACAGTCAATTTCATTTAAAGGTTGTGAATTTAGAAGTGCCTGCATTGGTTCTGCAGTTTTATTCAACTATTGTATGAGTGTGCATTGCCTTGACAATCTATTACTGAGCACAGCTGTAATTATATCATCACCAAGAACAGGCTATAATTGCTGAAAATGGAATTTTATATTTAGATAAAGAGGACTAGTCCATTCTTTGTAATGTGTTGCACCAGAGAAAAGTAAGATTTCTTTTAAAATTTTAACATGTTAATTTTAAAAGAAATAGTAGCGATGTTCACTAACTAGCTAAATACGCTATTCTGCAGCTGAACGTTGGGCATATCATTTAAGCGGTACGTTTTTAATTAGGGCATTTCCACACTTTTAATGTATTTTCTGCCATTAAACAGGGGGGGAAAGTTTCATTGTGCTCTCCTTTCGGGCGGTCGCAAGGGACGCGTCCCGGGTCCGGCGGGTTTGCGGGACTCTGCGGTCAGAAACGGGCGTTTCTGTCGAGGCAGAGAAAATCGTTGTCCGCTAAATTAGGCTCTCCCTCGCTTTTCAAAGCATATTTTTTCGAGGCGTTTTGATGACGCATAAGGGGGAGACGGGATGAGGGACGCATGGGCTACTTATGCTAATTCCCTGAAAAGTTTACGCCAAAATAAATAGCGACACTCCCGCGAGCATCCTTTAAATATTGTGGGAAATCAACTTTAAAGTAATATCATTTATAATCGGCGAACAATGGCCTCGGCCTTCAAAGCTCGGGGAGGAATTGTGACAGGATCTGGTTGGGACCCTTTCAACCACTTTGAAAAGTTTTAAAACCCGAACTTTCTCCCCATTTAAACACAGGGATTTCAGCGGGCCGTGGTCACCATATGGGGCGGCCGCAGCCCCATTGAGGCGGCCGCGGCGGGTGAATAGCGGCCGAGGGGGGGGCGGGGGGCACCGGGGGTGGGGGGGGGCTGCCTTTAGGGGTACACAAAGCCGCTGAGGCCCGGGGGGAAGGGCCGCCGCGGCGGGGCAGCCGCCTTGCCAAGCGCTGGGTGGCAGCGCCGGGGGCCGCGGCCCGCCCGACCGCGGGGGCCGCGCGTAACCTCCGCCACCGTCCTCATCCATCTCACTGTCCGCACCGACCGGGCGGGCCGCGGACTGGGGCGGGGGGGGGAGGGCGAAGGGGAGGCGGGGAGGGGGGCGGGTGAGCCGCCCAAGGCAGCGGGGACGGCCGCTGCGCCCCCCTCCCCGGGCCTGTCCGCGCCGTCGGGGCTGCGCAGCGCGCCTTGCCTCCGCCGCGGAGCGGAGGGCACCCGCGTGGCCAGCCCAAACCGGACCCCCCGTGCCCCCCCCCCCTTTATTCTTAAACTTTGGAAGCCACTTTCGGGATTTTGGGGTTTTTTTGCAACCTCTTCTCGGGGGCGCTCCCCATCTCCTTCCCAAACCTTTGAGCCAGCTGAAACTTTCACCTATAACGCTAAACTCCCTATACGGCTGCTCAAAAAAACCCGCGCCAGACAATTAAGATATCTTTTTTAGCAGCCCCACCCTCTCTCCTTTTTTTTTTTTTTAAAAAAAAAAAGGCCACTAAAAAGGAACGATCTCAATAGGGCTGTTCCACCTTCCAGACCTAATCCGTAAGAAAGAGAGTGAATGTCCGTCCCTATTATCCTATAGCCAGACCATCTGACGCTGGGTATAGGATTTGGTTTCCTGGAAAAAAAAAAAAAAAAAAAAAAAAAAAAAAGAGACGCTGGGAAATAAAATCATTCCTTAGTTTCTTAGTGTCTTAATCAGTGAGGCGGAAAACAAGCAAAAAAAGATAGCAAACCAATTGCGGCACCTCTCAGCTATAGAGCTGAGGATCAAAACATTGTAGCATCTGTTGAAAGAGAAAGTGTCTAAATCCTATAGAAGGCTTTAGTCTTATAAGAGAGGGAGGGGGGAAAAAAAGATAAGAAACAGGTGTCTCGGGTGATCCCTAAAACCACTAAATCACTGGAGAATTTCTCCCGATAGAGATGTCTCTTTTTGTTCTGTCAGCCCTCATGTATCCATTATTTTATTCACTGCTGCATTGGCGTTTATCAGATTGAGACCATATTTGTACCCTCTGAGACCTAACCTCGCCTTATGCTTTTTGAGTAATGGACTCTTAAAATCCAGTAACATACCCCTGCAAGGGAAAAAACATTAGAGGGAGCATGAATATTCCAGAGGAAATCCATTTTTATTAATTTTAATTTTGCCATGCGGATGTTTTAAAGTGCCTGCCTGTCTCCCCCTCGTCTCTCCTGCCCACGCACACAACGCACACCCTGGCCCGAGCCAGCCCTGCCCGGGCCCGCACCGCTTTATTTCGGTTGGCAGGTTTGGGAGAGGGCTCCGGGGGTCCTCCCACCGAGGCACGCTCCTCCTGCCCGCGGCTCCGCGCTTCCCCGCGGAAAAAGCGCGCATCCCCACGCCACGGGCGGGGGGGGTGTCACCGCAAGCCCCAGGAGCTCCACCGACACGCCTCTCCCACACACACACACACCCCAGGCCGGGGAGCCTCTGCCGCCGCTCTGGGGCGGCCAAGGGCCGGCTGTGACCGCACCGCACCCGCGCAATCCGCGCGGAGCTGCGCCCGGGAGCACCGCTCTGCGCGGGAAGGGCAGACGGGGGGGGGGGTGCCCTAAATTTATGCATTTCACGCCCTTTATAAAGAAAAAATATAAACAACTAAGTCGTGAACGGAGAGCACACGGGCCGTTTGGAGTCGCAGGGCCGGAAAGTGCGCTCCCCTCCGCCGAGCACCGCTCCGCGGTTTGGCCGTCGAGCGCGGAGCGCAAAAGGGAGGACGGGGAGCCCCGGGGCCACCTGGCCAGCCCCGGGGCAGGCAGGGACCCCGGCAGCGGGGCAGGGGCTGCCCCCGCCCCGTCCCAGGAGCCGCAGGTAGGGGCGAGCCGGCGGGCGGCCACCAGTAGGAGCCGTCCTGGCTCCGAGGGGGGACATCGGGCAAATAAAAATTTAAACAAAAAAAACCCAACCACAACCACAAAATACCAAAGGGGGGGGGGGGGGGGGGGGGGGGGGGGGGGGGGGGGGGGGGGGGGGGGGGGGGGGGGGGGGGGGGGGGGGGGGGGGGGGGGGGGGGGGGGGGGGGGGGGGGGGGGGGGGGGGGGGGGGGGGGGGGGGGGGGGGGGGGGGGGGGAAGCGAGGGCTGCGCTCTATCTTTCTAGTGTCCTTCATAGATTGTTTTCTTCTCTTAAAACTGACATGTCTAATTGGCAAGCGGTGCCATATCGTGTCCAGAGGTCTCCTGTGGAACATTTCTACAGCTGTCTCCTTCAACTAGACGCTTATTCATGTCGCCTTAATGAGAAACAAAACGATCTCTAATGAGCAATTACATAGCGACAGAATTGTTCCCATAACAAATTCTTGCGTGTGACAGAAACATCCTTTGTACCAGATATTCCGCACACTGTTACCAGACTTTTTTTTTCCTTGCGGGGTGAAAACAAAAACAGGTTGTTGTATATAGACACCTCTTCTAAAGGAATGACCACAGCCAGGGAGAGAGCCGAGCCTCAACAGAGCCCGTATTCAAAAAGAAGCCATTAACCATCTTAAGTATGTAACGTAACATCCCATTATCCTTCATATTATCCCCTTGTCATTCCTACAACAAATACCTATTAATCTTCAGGATAAACAGTTTCCTATATTTACAAAGTTGTTTCGGGTCCACTGAGGAGGAACTATAATCAGCCCCACGGAGATAGTTACCGATCTCCCCGCTCTGCAGACCCCGACGCGGGAAGGCGGCCCGGCCCTGGCGGGGAGCGGGACCCCAGTTACCGGCCTGAAGGGCGAGGGTACGGATCAGCCCGGGAACCCACCGGCCGCCGGCACCGCAGCTCGGCAGATGCGCTTTGGCAGCGGCTGCTCCCGGCACTGCACACTCGCCACCGGCCGGGGCTGGAAGCCCACCGGCCCCCGCCGCCCGCCTGCCCGAAGAGGAAGGGGGAGGGAGGACTTTAAGCCCTTGTCCCGAGAAAATCTGTCCCCCGCCCTCAGCGCGGTGGCGCCCGTTGGCGAGGAGGACCAGCATCGGGGCCAGCTCCGCCGGGCGAGGCCGAGCCGGGCCGGGGAGCGGCGGCCGGGCTGTCCCTTACCTTGTGCGGGCTGCCCGGGTACCGAGGTGCCGGGGTACCAGCCGGGCCGGGTGCCCCAGGTCCCCGTCTGCCCGTTCAGCATCCTTAGCTTGTCGTACATCCCGTCGGCACCCATCTGTTGCTTTTCGCTAGCCAGGTTGCGTAGGACTCTGTTTATCGACGACACCTGGAAGGCAAAGGACAGGAAAGGCAATGGTAGTGCGGTAGCGCGCTCCCCGCCAGCCACCCGCGCAACCTCCGCGCCCCCTTCGCTCCGCGGGCGGCTCGACCTGGGCGCAAGTCAGGGGCTCCCCCAGCGCCGGCTGCGGCCGCCCCGCACTGCCGTGTCCCAGCCGCCCCGACTCGCTTACTGCTGGCGGTGTGGTGCAAACAAACAAACAAACCACGGAGGGGGGGGAAAAAAAAAAAAAAAAGGAAAAAAAAGAAAAAAAAAAAAGCCCCAAACCCAACCCTGCAAAACCGGAGTGATGGCTTCGACTGATGCTCGCAGTCCTGAGGCGCCAGGCACAGGGGTGACCCTTATATTTTTTTTTTATTTTTTTTTTCCCTCCTTAAAGGCATTTGTCAGATTCTGTATGAAAAAATGCATCTGACCCTGCCACATGCAAATAATGTGAACCTGCTATCCTCTCATCTGATATCAAAACAAAGGAAGCAGAGGCTCGCTACGGCTACCCAGCATTGCACACAGCACACAGGAAGGTTTTTTTCATGAACTTACACTGGGTATATTATCGTTGGTACAGACCCCCTCTGATAGTAATCTGTCTCGAATCTCCCACGCAAAGATGGAGGGGCACTCTCGTTTATACTGCGCTATTTTGCTTACAACTTCTGGAGTCGCTACTCTCGGTTTACTACCTCCGATTGCCCTGGGTCTGATGGAGCCAGTTTCGTAATACCTGCCCAAAATTTTACTCACACATCCATTCGACACCTGGATAGGGAAGCGGACAGAAAATCACATTATTAATAATTTCAAGACAAAAATAAAATTGTTTAAGTATGCATTAAACAATGACAAGCTTACGTTTTGATTGTCCAGCACTTGGACTTTTGCATCTGCATGGGTCTATAACACAAAAATATACCTTAAATGGTATGAGAACTTACTTAGAGAGTCTTTTTTTTTTTCTTAAAAAAAAATTACATTCGTGGCCCTATCCTCTACAAAAGTGATACTTTAAAAACATTTGGAAGAAAAAAAAATCTGGTCAAAACGTAATCCTTTCAAGTATCAATGTTAAAATACGCCTTAAATGCGAACAATAGCTAAGCCAGACTAGTCTCCATCCATCGTCCTCACTGCTCTTACACAGAGTACTTGCGGGGGACAGGGTAAGTGAGGGGTTATCAAGACCTACATTTACAAAGTACCCCTGAGCTGCGCCAGATCGCGTTAGTGTCCGTAAAGACAGATTCCAGGCTAAAACAGCGTGGCTTTGAGGGTTGGTTTTTTTTTCTCTTTTTTTTCGCTTTTTGGAAGAAAAAAAAAAGGTAAAAATAATAAAAAAAAAAGCAGTAAGCCACGCCAAATGCATACAAATCTCACAAAATCATAAGTAAATACGGGGAGGGGGGGAAAGGAGGGAGGAGAGGAAACTGAAATTATGCCGAGCCGTATAATTCAGTTTATTATAGCGAACTAACTGTAACGAGAGTGCAGATTATCACCGGATGGAAATAAAGGGGAACAAAAAAATTAAAAAATTTTAAAAGTTATATATATACACGCGTAGAAAAGGTCTATTTGCAGCAGCAATCGAGATAAGTAGATGGATCGTTTTATTAGGCTGGAAGGCGGGTGGTGGTGGCGGTGATGGTGGGTGGGTGGGGGTGTGTGTGGGGGGGGTCGGCAATTATCGCCTGGGCGGCCCGCGGTGGACAAAGCGGCTCTGGAGCGGAGCGGTGGGAGGACGGGGGTCGCCGCCGCCTTCACCTGCAGGATCCGGGAGATGTCGCAGGGCCGGGCGCCGCTGTGAGCGAGTTCCACGATCTTCTGCCGCGTGGAGTCGGGCAGCGGCCTCCCGTTGACGAACACCCCGCCGAGCTGGTTCACGCCGCTGTGACCTGCGGGAAGCACAGCGCCCACCATAGCACCCTCCGCTCCCGCGCAGACCCCCTCGGGCCGAGCGGGACAGCGCGCCGCTCCTCTTCGCGTCCCGCCGCTCAAGCACCGCGCAAGAACCGCCATCCCCCAACCGCGCAGGGAGCACCGCACCCCGGCCCGGTCCCGGCGCCGTCCTGGACCGCCGCTCCCCGGAGCCACCGCGGCTTCGAAAGGCGCTGTCCGCCTGCAAAATCCGCGGCGGCGGCGAACCCCCCGAAACGCAGCCCGAAAGACCCCAATATTCCTGGCTGGATAGCTTTGGGTTGATTCTTTTTTCTTTTTCTTTTTTTTTTTTTCCGCCCTTCCTCCCCACCAAAACCAAACCAAACAAAAAAAAAATCCCAACCCTAAACCCAACCGAGCCTGCCTGCATCCGCACAGCTGCAGCTCGCTTCGCCAAAAGCAAAGCGAGAGGCTGCCTCGCCAGTGCCCAACCTGAAGCTCCAGGCTTTGGAGGAAGTCTCCCTGGAGAAGCTCTGCTCTACGCGCTCTCCGCTCTCCTCTCTTTGGAGCCTCCTGATAAATTGACTCCAAGAGCCCAGGCTTCTTAGCAATAAATAAGCTCCAAATATAGAAGAGGGGGAAAATATGATGAGCCTCTCTGACATTTGTCTTTAAAATAAAACTAGCTGCACGTCAAGTTTGAGCTTAATTTCTGGAAATAGGCGGAAGTCGCCCCGGATCATGCATGGAAGGCTAATTGAAAAGATCAGTTGGAGCACTTGTGGCAGGCGTGTCACTTTATGACAGTACTCTGCTTTTGAAAATTGCATCGTCACGACAAATAGTAGCATGATAAAACGACCCTTTCTGTCCGCATTTGGATATCACTCAGACTAGATTGAACTCTACTCGCTCTCCCTCCGAGGGAGGCTGCGGTTGGAGGTAGCCGGGGGCTCTGCGCGGACACAACCGAGGGGGCGCGCTCCCCGCGCAATGGATTCGAAGTGACATCGGCGCTGGGGAATTTGCCGCCCCGGCCCAGCAGCGCGGCCGCCGTTGCGACCTGCGCTCCCCACCGCCGGGAGAGCAGCCCCGCGTCCCTCCCCGCCTGCTCCCCGGCGGGCGGGACGGCCCGGGGCGGCGGGAGGCGGCCTGAGGGCGCAGTCCCTCGGCTTCCCCCCCCCCCTTCCCCCAAGCCCTAATGTGTGTACGCGTGTCCCCGGCCCCGTAAATGCGTGCGGGGAGCCCGTTTCTGGGAGGGACGCTCGCCGACATAAAAAATGGCAGCGGGGAAAGCAAAATCAAAGTTTCACTTAAAAGGTTAAGCCTTAATCATTATATAATTTCCCTGGAGAGCGGTGTAGATCTCGCCCAGTGGCAATGATTATGCGCCTTGTATTCTATTGCTAGTCATCTAATAGGAAAACATATGGTGTCAATTTGGATGCTCTGCACCATATACACCCAGGAGTTATTAACACAAAGCCTGAAGAGCCCGCCGCGACCTTTAAACAAAATAAAGGCTTCACCCGAATGATATCTTTTCTGCGTTTTGCAGTGGCGATCCCAAACGGCCGAGTGAAGGCATTCCCCCATTACCATAAAACCTCGGCAGCCACAGCCAAGGGCACGGCCCTGCGAGGCACAGGTAATACCCTCCCCGGGCTGCCGAGGCTCAGTTTGTTTTTTTTTTCTCAGGATAAATGAAAATACATCTCACGGACACGCACGCAGGGGCCGCGAAAAAACACAAACCACTAAACCAAAACACCAACAAAAAAAACCCCACACAAACAAAACAGTTCCACCCGAGGTTTTCAGAGAAACGAGCAAAATCATTTTTCCTTGATGCTCCTTACGCGGGGGGCGGGGGGGACGGGGACAAGCTATTAACAGATTTAAAGACGTCCCCGAGCCGCGCATCCCCGGCGAGGTCCCCACGAAGCAGCGGAGTGGGAGCCGACGGCCCCTCGCAAGGGCCGCGCAACCCGGCCTGTGGTACCCAGTCAAGAGAAGCGCGCCGCCCCCCCTCAAGAGCGCGCCCTGCGGAAGATCCACTGTCCTGAGGGCTGGCTGAGCCCTCACCCCCGGTGCCTCCGACCTCCGCACAGCCCCTTCTGCCGGAGGGCACGGAGAGACCGCTTCTCGCCAACCACTGCCCCCGGCTGCGGGTCTGTGCGCTCCCGCGTTGTGCGAGCGCTTTCCCTTCCGAGAGGCGCCCAGGCCCATCGGCGAGGTCGTAAACACCACCAGCAACGACAACGACAACATGAAAGAGCCAGAGAAACCCTACGAATAATCCACAAAAGCACATCAGAATAGGGAGGCGAATAAAACCAGGAGGTGGTGGGCAACAGCACCTGGTGCAGTGACGGCTTGTTCCTGCTCAGCTCCCGCTGCAGAGCAGGCAGGTACACGCACCAGGGCCTGGGCCACGAACCGGGCAAGGCCCGGTGGCCCGGGAGCCGTGACAGCGCTCCCGGTCCCTGCCACTCCGCCCGCGGCGGAACCCGCGCCCCGACGGGACGGGCGGTCTTCACGGCCGCGCGGGGTCCTCCAGGCCCGGCGGAGCCCCCTCCCTCCTTCCCCCACCCCGAAGCGACCCTCGGCCCCAGGCTCCCTGCCCGCTCTTGCGCGCCCGCGGCCGCCCCCGCCTGCCCTCCGCGGCCGCGAAGGGGCGCGGAGTCACTTACTGTTCTGCATGTTGGGCTGATAGAGCAGTATCCCACGGGGCTCGCCTATAGCAGTCTATCAGTAATAAAATAGGCGTTAATCAGGGGAGGTAGTGCACACGGTTAAGCTGCAGAGAGGCTAATATCTCACAGGTTTACTTGTTATCCTTAGGCGTCTTCCCCAGATTAGTTTAAGGATTTGGGGGCTTTAACATCTCAGGGTGAAAATGTACATATGTATCCCTAACACGCGAAAAAAAAATTTAAGGAAAGCAACCCGCCAAGTGGTTTCTCGGTTTAATTGCATGCAGGTGGCGTATTGCCTCGTCGTTAGTGCCCTTCGTAAGGTGGTGTATTAAGTGGAGCGACAACAATCACAAAGAGAGTCCGAAGTCATGTTTTTAAACTTGCCTGAAAGCGGGGTGGACTGTCCTCCATAACAATTTAGGGACTCGCACATCTGCGTGTCACTAGTTAAAGTCTTCCCTCTAGGACAAAGCAGAAGAAGTACATTAAAGAAGGTGCGGAGCGGCGCCGGGAAGGTGTGTGCCGTGCGGCGGGACAGGAGCCGGGGGAGCGAGTGGGGCGGGCGGGCGAAGAGACGCTGCGAGGGGGCTGCGAGGGGTCTGCGCGGGCGGGGGCGGGGGGGCTCTGCGGGCTGCCCTGCGTGCTGGGAATGGGGATCCATTTTTACCTTCGGGTATTTCCTCGGGTTATTTTTTTTTTTTTTCCCCGCGGCACTAGCAACTTTTTCTCCCCAAACTCCCCGTCTTGTGATTAACTTCTTTTTGGTCTTTAGATCTTCCCCTTTTTCACTGTACTGTGACACACGCTGTCTACCTCGCCTCACTGCTTTAAAAAGTAAGAACAGGAGGGGGTGAGAACTGTTAAACAAAGCCTACAGAAAGCGAACAATGGCCTCCATTCTGCTCCTCTACCCAAACCCCGAGTGCAGAAACCCAGGCTCCTTAACCGGCCGCGCAGCTTCCCAACTCAACGGACCAACAACCCTCCAACTTACAAAGAGCAGAGAAACAAGCCCCTTCTCCCTTCATTAGTGCCTGCCTTGACCCAGCGCCTGGACAGTCCCCAGAGCCTTTTTTTCTCTACCCCCCCCCCCCTCCTCCCCTCCCCTCTCCCTTCCTCCCTCCCTCCTTCCCCTGCTCGCTCCCTCTCTCCTCCTCTTGCCACCTTCCCTCCCTCCTTTCCTCTCCCCCCACCACCCCGGGCCACTTATTTATTTATTTATGCATCCCCATGCATTTATTTGAAATCGTCGCGGGTGAAAATGGAAAAGTAATTTCTCGTTATAAATATCTGGCGGTAATTGTGTTACTGGTGTGAGTTGTTAGGGGTTGTAAAAAGATACAACAGCTCAGTAGGGTGCTCAATTGGGGAGGGACAATTACAATAAAGAGCCCATTCAAGGGGGTTGCTAAAAAAAAGGAGGTAAAATAATGAAATAGTCGCAGCCTTCATTTTCTCCCTTTTTTTTTTTTTCGCCTAAAAATACTCATTCTCTTTCTTTTGCGCCTATAATGAATATTAATTTTACTCTTCCTGCATATGATGAAGAATTCAAAGAGGCACGTTTCCCTATTCAGGACCAGCCATGGTATAATTTATTAAGTAGCTTTTAGTAATCTTAAATCCATAAAAATAAACATCAAACAAGTACTTTCTCGCAGCATGAAGACTTTAACTGGTAAATATTTACTGCTCTTTGGAGAGCTACCTGATTAGCAGCAGAGCAAGCTACACTGTACTTCAGTGGAGATGTGGCCATATCTCCTTTAGCTGAACTGAACGTGAAGCCATCCCTTTAATACACCGAACACGTCTGCATAGACACACACCGAACGGGAAACCCACCCCTCCAGACACAATTTCCTCACATATTTCACGCACAACTCATAAACGTGGAGCCTACGGGGTTAAAGAAGTCATCCCGAAAGCCACCATTAAACTTCCAGCTCTCGGCTCTGCCAGCACGGACCTAAGAAATGGCAATGAGTGGATTTAAAAGAAAGGAGGGGTGAAAAAGGAAGGGGTGGGGGGGAAGGATAAAAACCAGCCACGTAACAAAACCAAACCAAACCCCAAACACGTCCGAAAGCGTTTTATAACAGAGGGTGAATGTAACCGAATGCTTCAAGGTAAGGGGAGGCGTGGGGCGAGGGAGCTGCAGTTCAGCTCGGCAGCTCCCTAATGCCTCCAGCAACTGGCCCCGCAGTCCCGGGCGAGGTCCGGCAGACCCGCACCCCAACGCGACACAACCGCAAACCCGCCTTCTCCTGCCGTGACCCGCCGCGGCCGTGCCCCGCGGGGACCTGCGGAGCCGCAGCCCGGCCGGCGAGACGCGGGCAGCTCCCCAGCCGGGAAGAGAATGCAACCGGCCGTGTTCTCGGAGGCCGGGCCTAATCTGCAAATCGGTCTTTAATCGCGAAATCTTGATATAGTCTGATGGCGGAGAGCATTCTCCCCTCACCCCCTCCCGGTGAAAGCGTAATTAGACTCTAGGATGACAAAGTTTCGCGTTCTGGGGGCAAATGAAAAAAAGATAAAAACGAATCGGTTTGAGCCTAGGCGTTGGTAAAGGTCAGCAGCTATAAACATTTATTGTCAAGGGCCACTTTTATTATTTTATGTCCCTAAGATGGAGAAGATGCGGTCACTTTTCTTCCCTAGGACGTTGTTGTCGTTCTCCAAAACGGCCTCTCTGCCAGGTACATTTAATCGTTCGAGAAAGTTTGTTTTTAAACTTTCCAGAAATTATTCCTGCTCTGCGCCTCCATGTAGCAGCTCCGTGGAAAACGTTACGAGGTTAAATTCAAATCCAGCTTTTTTTTTTTTTTTCAATTGCACTTGCGAGGGGAAAAAAGAATCAAGTTTACTGATACGCTATTTTTATAATTTTTTACGGCGAATAGTTTGCAACTTCTTAAAAAAAAACCTACTTTACTGCAGAGGGGTATCGCAGGGCAGGAGGATGATCAAAGGGGAGATTACGTGGCTTTTGCAGAAACAAGCGAGATTATTTTTTAAAAAATAAAAATTTTAAAAGCATATCTACTTAAAAAAAGCAGCAGAAAATTGCCCAGATGGGAACCACGGCGGGCCCCGGTACCGAGGAGGGCCGAGTCGGTGTGGGGGCGCGCGGCGGGGCCCGCGGTGCGGACGGCTCCGCGCCCCCGGCGCTTCTCCCGCACCGGAGCTGGGAAAGTTGCCGGCACTAGGGACAAGTTGGGAAGATCCCCGGGTGGCTGATTAGAGCTGACAGCCCTTCAGCTCCACTCAGCTCCCCGCCTGTACCGCGCCTGGAAGCTGACTTGGCCTAGGATGTGATTTATTATTTTGGTGGTGGTTTGGACTGGGGTTTTTTTTGTTTTGTTTTGTTGGTTTGTTGGCTGGTTTTTTTTTTTCCCCACGCGTCTCCCGGCCGCTCGCTCCCTCTTTTTCCCTACGAGCACGGATGATCCTTCCCTAACCGAGACCGCTAGAACACGAAGCGGAAGCCGCGGACCGGGCCGCCCCCGGGGGCAAAGAGGCGCCGCTCCCCACCTCCCACGCGGCGTGGCGTGGGGCCCGAGCCCGGGTCGGGCTGGGGCCGTGTCCGCCGTCCCGGGCTCCGGCCCCGCCGCTCCTGCGAGCTGGGGTACCGGCAGCATCGGCAATACAGACACCGGCGCTTGTGGTCTCCCCGCCCAGCAAACGCTGCGTGGGAATTACTGCTGCTGGTGTTGGCATTGGTTTCCGAGTCAGATGCTTTAGCTTTTCCAGAGGACACGGGCTCATGTGAAAGGCAGAAAGTTTGTGAGCTCCTGGGCTGGAAAGTTCCCTGGGAAGCTCTCCGGAATGCAAATGGCAATATGAGAGAGAGAGAGAAAAGAGAGGAGGAGAGAGCGAGAGCCCTGCCTAAATATTAAAATGCAAGGAGGGAGAAGTTGGGAGAAGAAATGAGCAGACTCACCTTTATGAGGCATCCTGTCTTGTTGTCAAAGCTCCTGTCAATAGTTTAAGAGCGCACTGATTTGAAATGATGGTGCTTTAAAAAGAGTTGCCAGCAAAATAGTTTTTCTCCACTGAAGCTGCTGCTTGTGTGATCTTGAATTCCTGGGAAGGAGACAGAGATTGACAATAAAATGGGCTGTCAGTGACTGGAGAGCGAGAGATAAAAGAGTGTGTGAGTGAAGTGGGGAGAGAGAGAGAGACAGAGCACACCTATGCTGATTGGTGATGGTTCAAGTGTATTAATGTATGTGTGCCTTGCTCTCTGCCTCGCCTCCACTGCTCTTCACTGGCCCATTAGCAAAGCCTGACCTCTGTCATCATCTTCCAGCAAAACACTTCCTCCCTGCGCCTTAACCAGAGCGGGAAATGCGGCCGAGCCGGGGCTGCCTTTTCAAACCCACTAATCACTCCGCAACATGCAAATGCTCTCCCTTCGCTCCCACACAAAATATTGCTTTATGCAAAGCAACGCCAGCGCCTCCCCGACGCCGATTGGACGCCCGACGCCCGGAACGGCTCAATTGGCCCAGGCTTTTGAATATGAATGCGATGGGCCCGGCTCCCGGCTCCCCGGTACCGGGACCCGCCGCCGGGACCCCCTCCCGCCTCCCCCTGTGCCCGCCGCCTCCGAGCCGGGCCGCAAAGCCCGGCGCGGAGGCGGCTGGCAACGGGAGGAGGCGGGAGGGGGTCCCGGGGGTGGGAGGTGGTGGCGGAGGAGGGGAGGGAGGGAAAGGAGCAGGGAAGGGGGTGGGGGGGGAGGTCAATTTGCATTTAAACAGTTCGCTCCCGTCCGACAATGGAGATAAGGGGAAAATAACATTCAAATGGTAAAGACATAAATATTTGGGAGACAGGCGCTTTGTCAGCGGTGAATCGCCCGGAGCTGCAGAGGAGAGCAGCTCCCCCCCGCCCCGCGCCTTCCCCGCTCCCAGCGCTGGCGAGCGGGAGGCTCTGCCCGGCCGGGAAAGAGCAGAGCAAATACACCATTTACTTTGTGTATTGAGGGCTCTTGTGAAAGGCCCTGAAGAGTCCTTTACCAAACACTCACAAACTTCTCCCACGTGCCATTTGTTGACTAAGGGCTTGCCGGGTTGGTTTGCGTTTGGGTTGGGTTTGTTGTTTTTTTTTTCCCCTGTTGTTTGTTTGGGTTTTTTTAAGACACCGAGCAGGGAGGGGTGTGTGTGCGGGGGGGGGGCGGGCAGCGGGGTGTCCCGCAGGCTGCGGCCGGGCGCTGGGCAGTGCCACCGCTTTGTGCCCGGCCGCTGAGGGGGCTTTCCCCCCCGCCTTTTGCAAAGGGAGCCCCTTCACTGGCTGCCAGAAACTCGAGGGGGAAAGTAAGTAAATGACTTTGCTGCTCTGACCACACACCACAAGTACATTTGTTGAATACCGGACTATTAAGACACAGCTCAGTAAACTCTAAAGCAACCCCTCAGCGCATGCATTTAAGGTTACACTGGGAGCACCAGTCCGAGCTCAGGGTGTCCCAATCGGTTATGGAGAGTGGGCCGGGGGGGGGGAGGGGAAGAGGGGATCTGCACAGGGGAAAAAAAAAAAAAAAAAAAAGCCTGGGGAAAGAAAGGGAAGAAGAAGAGACAGGAAAAAGAAATTCCAAGAGCCACCGCGGAAAGTGGAGAGTATGAACGCGCAAAGCATAAAATGAAGTCGTAGCCGCATACACTTGACTTCTCTTGACATGTGAAAAGTGCTAAAAGTCAAAGCTCATCAATAAAGTATCTTGAAATTGAATAAGAGCCCTGACAACCATTGCATTCTTAAATAAAGTACAATGAGGAGACAAACGACTCTGCCAAGGAGTTTGCATGTGAGTGAAAGGGCGCCTCAATGGGAGCGGGATAATGGGCTGCCCGGCCGTCATGCACTGTCATCCCCGGTCCCGCCGAGAAGCTGCCACCGCTCCCTAATAGCACAAAATGGGCTCTTAAGAGACTGCTGCCTTCCCCTCCATCGCTCGCTTCCCGGACCCTTCCCCCGACGCCGGGAGCCGCGACCGCCACCCCCTCTCCGCGCCCGGCGGGGACGCAGGGACTGAGGCGGGCGGCCTCTCTCCGGCCCGCCCGTGAAGCCGGGACCGGGCCGAGAAAACTCTTTCCCCGGAGGCTGAGGGGAAGGGAGAAGCAGCGGCCCTTCCGCCCCGGGACCCGGCCCACCCCACCTGCCGCGGCGAGGGCAGCACCGCTCATATCCAGGCCTAAGTCAACCTGTGGGTTCGTGCGTTTTCTGATTTTTATTTTTTTTTTTTTATATAATTTCCCCGACTCATGCATATCTATAAGAAATGGAGCCGAATATCACGATGGACACACGAGTGCATTTGGGTGTGAAGATAAGGCAGGGCAGGAGCTGGGGAGCTCGGCCGTGGGGCTCCGGGGCACCCCAAGGAGGGCTCTGCCAAAACTAGGCGCTCGGGCAGGAGCCCGCCCCCCCCCGCAGCCCCCTGTTCTTCTCGCCCACACCATCCCCTCCTCCCCAAAACTTGCAAAAGTCTCAGCTGCCACTAAGTTAACCTGCTCGCCGCCAAGCGTCATTGCGGGAGCACCGAGGAAATCTTTTAGGGCGACAAGAAAAGAACCGAAACAAGGGCCAAAAGAAAGTACGAACCGCTGTCTCGCTCGTCTCCTCCTCCACGGAGAGTCCCGGCGAGCCGTCCCGCGGAGGAGCCTGGCCGGGAGCCCTCCTAGTTGCCGGTGGCCGAGGCCGGGCGTCCCGCCGCACGCATCCTGCGGGCGAGAGAAAGAGGCTGCGGTTTGTAAGCTGGCACAAATCTCGGAGGCTCCGAAGGGATTGTAAAAGCTGGGTTCTAGTCCTTTTTCTGGAGTGAAGGCAGCCGTGTCCGTGCGTTTTGCTTTTCTTTTCTCTTGTTTTTTTCTTTCCTTTTTTTTTTTTCTCCTGTTGCTCTCCCTCTCTAGCAAACAAACGAATTTTTTTTTTTTACTCTCGTCCACAGTGCGTTAAAAGGGGAAAAGAGAGAAAGCAGTTTGTCCGAAATGGCAGGCAAATATCATTTTTACAAGCTCTCAATTAGCCATCCCTTGGATTAGCACCTTCTTACGCCTCTTCGCTAGAATAAAGCGGCCGTAATCTTGCTGCTATTTTCCCCTCGGGCGCAGCGGGCTTTGTGCTCCCTCCCCCGCAAAAAAAAACTTTTAACGCCCCCCCTGCTCCAGCAGGAAAAAAAAAAAAACACCCGGGCAGGGGAGGGAGGGCAGGGGTGAAGCCGGTGACGTCACGGCGGGGGGGGGCGGGAGGGCCGGTGGAGCGGGAGCCCCGAGCGAAAGTTGGAGGAAGAAAGAGCAGCGGGGCCGGACGAGCGCGTGTGCGCCGAGAGGAGCGGAGCTGGTGCCGGCGCCGCCCGCCCCGTCGCGTCCCGCCGAGCCGGGCTCGTCCTGGCGCGGGGCTCCGCGGGGTCCGTCCCGGCTCCGCGCCGCCATTTTATCTCCGCCCGCGACGGCGGCGGCGCAGGGGCTGCTCGGCACGGACACCGGCACCGCCCGGCCCCGCCGCCGCCCCCGCCCCCGGTACCCCCTGCCCGCCCCCCCGGCGGAGCGGCCGCCCCGCCCGGCCCCGGCCGCCGCGACCTCCTCGACGGCCCCTGGCCCCCAGGCCCAGCGCTCCCGGGCAGCGGTGCCCGGCCGGGGAAGCAGGACTTGCCGGGGCCGCCGTGCCTGGATACCTCCGAAGGAAATGCTCTCTTTCGCTTTGCTTTTTCTTGTTCTTTTTTTTCTCCTTTTTTTTCTTTTCTTTTTTTTTTTTTTTTTTTTAAATCTACCAGCTTTCCAACAGCCGTTCGCCTTTCCGAGAAGGCTGCCGCTTTCCCCGTCGGCCCGGTCTGGTTTTCCTTTACCTTGTTTTTGGTTGTTTGGTTTGTTTTTTTTTTTTTCCTTCCTGGTTACTATTATTTTTAAATTATTTTTTTTTTAGAAAAGCGCTTTTTCGACTTTTAAATATGTTCGCTTCACTTCTTTTAATTAGGCGAGAGCAGAAGCACGGCTGCGAGGTGCTTCGCGTTCCCCCTTCCCCAAAGCCCTGCCCTCCCGCCGGCCCAGGCCGCCCCCCCTTCCCACGGGTGAGCTCTGCGCCCCGGGACCCCCGGCCCTGGGACTCCGCGGCCTCGGCCTCGGGTCTCGGCATGGACTTAGACACCCTTTGAAGATTTCTACTTTTAAATCCTCACAGGATTATTGTAGCATTTTTCTGCATCTGTTTTTTCTCCCCCCCCCCCTTTCTTTTTTAAACTATTCCAAACAAAAAGAAAAAACGAATATAATAGAAAAAGTTGTGGGGTTTTTTTTAAGAAAAGGTAAGTAACTATTATATATGGCAAGGCTTGTGGTTTCTTTTCTTATTTTCCTAATTAAAATAGTTTTCACTTTTTTTTTTACACCATCTCGTGTCTGGGTACTGATTTGCATTAAACAGCAGCATTTGCTTCCCTTTCGTATTTTGTTAGGTGTTGAAAGCAGAAAGTGCTGAGTTAGAGACTCCAGTGTCGTCTCGTTGTATTAATATCTGGGCTGCAAACTACCTTTTTTAATACCCAGAAAAATGCTTAAAGTCCTCTTGTCCAGTTCGGTCTAAAACTGAAGAGATACACAAATCCTGACGTCTTAGACTACAATGCTTTTGCCTTCGGGACACTTAATGCCTATTTGTATATGTAGAGACAGTGTTTGAAACCTATAATGCACAGGACACTGAGTTAAGTGGAGCTTTTCTAGTTTATAAACAATCTGCAAAAAGTTTGGAATCGATTTAACCTCTTTTATGTTGGCCTTTTGCATAAGGCACAGCTTTGTGTGGCAGGATTAAAAAAGGACTTTCCTGGGACCCCTGCCGAAAGTCGCTCGCTCGAAACTGGAAGACGAAATATACCTCTATCTGCACCGAGGAAAGCCTTTGATTATATACATATATCTGAGAAAGTGTCATGCAACCGGACCCACTCGAAAAATCTTCAGAAAAGAAGGGGGAGGTGGAAGCTTAGCGCCATTCCTGACGGGCTTTTTAAAATGTCTATTGATTGGACAAGCTGTTCAAAACCCCAGTAACAGTTAATCTGGCTGTTAATCCTCAAGCCACTAAGGGAGCCTCAATGCGAGTTTTATTAGCAACCGAGAACACAGGCAGCAGCAAGGATCAAAAGCCTACACCCTTGATATTTGTAAAACCAGCCTTTCGCAAAAACTATATTTTCAATTACAGAGTAATTCGGAGCTTATCAGGGCTCCGGCTCGCAGCCCCACGCAGATGGTTTCACAGCCGCTGCCAACGCCACGAAACTAAAGGAACCAGCGTCGCCCTGGTCCCTCCGAGGTGCGGGGTGTAAAAATAACGCGGTTAAAGGGGGGTTGTCGTCTCGCCCCTGTCCCACCTCAGGCTCTCCCAGCCTCCCGAATTAGCAGCAAAACCTAAATTAGGCAAACCGCGAGGAACCGATCGAGAAACTCTCGGAATTCACGTCAACTGGGTGTTATTAAGGCTGAGGGGTCGAGGGCTCTTTTTCTTTTATCTGGCATATTTGATTTATCGCGGCAAGTTTGCAGGGTACGTTTCCTCCTGCCCATCCTTTTGATGGAGCCGCTTATTTAACTCCTAAGGGAAAAAAAAGTGTTTAAATCGCAGGATTCGTAACTTGGAGATACTGGAAGTTGAATTTCAATTAATTTAATGACCAGAAATATTATTATATCAGCTAAAATCAACATTTGATCTTGTCATTTTTAATGCAAACCGATTGCTTTATATGTCAGCGAGATATGCATATAAAAGATATCTGGTCAGAGGTAATTATGTCACAGCTTTTTCTCGGCATGACAGCTGGATAACACACACCATTCCAAAAACATCTCTAATTAGGGAGGAGGATCTGAGATAGATGGTGTTTGATTTTTACTGAAGGAGAATGTCCATTTACCGGTATATTATAGTGAAGCATCACAGGGAGCGTTGCCGCTAACGCACCGTAAGGAATATTTGGAGATGCTTCGAGGACAGGTAAGCGGTGTTTTAGGCTTTACGCTGTTATTTTACTTCGTGTTGTTATTTCGGAGGAAGAACGACATTTTTAGGGTATTTCTCTCTCTCTGATGCCCTGATTTATCAGAGTCACCTAGTACTGGGAAGGCAACCCTGAGTCCTGGAGGCCGAGAAGTGCTCGTCCTTTCGGCTACCGGACCTTCCCCAAGCCTCCCTCGGCCACCGGCGAGCCCCCTTGCGGGGCAGGGCGGCTGGGACGCGCCCCCCGACGACAGCCCTCCGCGCCTCGCCCCCCCGTGCACGCAGCTCTGCCACCAGCTCGCTTTTCCGTGCCCTGCGCGGGGGCATGCGGGCCCGCCCCGCGCCGCTCTCCCCCAGTGCTCCGCTCCCCCGCCCCGTCCCAGCCGACCCGGAGGCCAAGGGGCCCAACCGGCAGCCGACAGCTCCAGGACCCTCCCCGGTGCGGAGCGGGGCCCCCGCGACGGGCGCTGGTAACCTACAGCTGCCCCCGTCACCTGAGATGGGAAACGGCCGAGTGAGTGGGGCCCGGGGTCACGGGGCCGGGGGGAAGAGGAGGGGGCCTGCACCGCCCGCGTGGGGAGGGGGGGGGGAAGTTTGGGAAGCTTGCTCGCACCGCCCGGCCGCCATCTCCCGCCCCGGGGCGCCCCCGCCGACGGGCGGGCAGCGGCCGGAGCCGCTCCCTCCCTCCCCACTCCACCTGTTGTGCGAGGCTGCAGTCCGCTCCCCCTCGCCTTCCCCCTCCCCCCCGGGGGCGGGGGGTGACCGGCTGCCCGCGACCGGGGTGTCCGGCCCCCCCCGTCGGGCCGGGAACCGGAGAGCGGCCGGGCGTGCGGGGGACGTGCGGGGACGTTACCTGTCAGCGGGCGCGGAGGGCCCGGGCGCGGCGATCCCGCGGCCGGGAGGAGGTACCTGGCGTCTCCGGTCGCCAATTTCCACGCGAGAACCTGCCACACAGTTTAAATGTCAATGACAGCCAAAGCGGGGTGCTGCCTTTGCACTAACTTTCCCTTAATATCCACGCCAGCGCCTCCCCCATTGGCTGGGCCGCCCCGGTGACGTCACGGCGGACAGTAGTTCGCTAACGAGACATTTTCGGCGACACGAGCGCGGACGGCGAGAGCCTGGACACCGCCCGCCCCGACGACGGGCACGGCCCGGCCCCACCCGGAGCCCCGCTCCGGGGTTGGGCCGCGGGTCGGGGCTCCCCCGGGCAGCGAGGAGGGGTGGGAGTGTGACCGGGGGTGCTGCCGCCTCCTCCCGCTGCCCGCAGCCGGCAAACGGGCGTGCGGCCCGACGGCTCGCCCCAGCCGCAGCGCTGCCCGCGGCCTCTCTGGCCAAGGTTTGTGCTGAAGTTTGGCTTTGACCCCTGTGAAATACTCTCCGAGGGGGAAAACACTCTTGCGTGGGTAAAAAGAACCCCCCAAAACCCGCCTCCTCGAGTGGCCTCCCCAACCCCCCCGCAGCTCCACTGGGGGAGCGGGGTACTGGCTCCTGTGAGACGGAGGGTGCTGGCCCTGGAGCACCCGGGACACGCGTGGTGCCGTCCCGGCAGCCTGTCTGCGTCGTGACAAGCGCTGCGGGGGACCCGGGCCCGGCAGGTCCTGCCCGCACTCCCCGCTCTCCCCATCCGCACCCTCTACCATTAGAGAGGGAGGGAGAGAGGCCGCTGTTTGCACACACTTGTCAGGGTAAATAATTTATCAGCAAAAAGCCCCCCCCCCCCCCATCTGATAGTTTTATTGAACTGCACTTAGGCGTTTCATGAACCCGCCGCCTGCCTGGGATGAAGCGGGGACTGTCCTCATTAGACACAGGCTTTGACTGGGAGTGGCAGGAGAGGACTTGGGGGGTACGGGGTGCAGCTGCGCTGCTCGCCCGTCCCCGGTCCCTGGGCCGGCTCTGCGGGCTGGGGTCCGCCGGCCGCCACCGAGACAGGGGGCCCGGGTAGCCCTCCTCGGATCCCAGGTGACCTTTTCTCGGTCGGGGCGCTTATGTCCCGCGCGTTGGCAGGTAGCGACGGCCCCCGGGGGGAGGCCCCGGTGGCGGGGGCCCATCGGTGCCGCCAGGAAGGGGTTCCGCGGTGCGTTTGGAGCCGTTGCCATTAAGGGGCTTGCGGCTCCCTGCAACCCGGCAGGGTCCTCCAGGGAAGCGTTGGAAACACCACGGCTCCCGCCTGCTTATCTGGCTGTCAATAAAAGGAGATGGCTCCTAAAGCAGGGCCAGGTGCTGCCTCCCCTGCTCTCCAGCGCGCCGCTCTCCAGAAACTGCTCAGGCGTGAAGCCAAGTCTGCTTGGCCAGGCCTCGGCGGAGGCAGGCAAACAGTCCCCTCGCCAGCGCCAGAGCGCTCTCTGTTTGCCTTTTTATCTCCTAAAAAAAAAAAAAATAAAAAAAGAGAGAGGGAAGAGGGGCAGGAAGGTGAGGGAGCGCCGAGAGCAGAGTCCGTATTTGGCTGTGAGATGGTCGCAGAGGCCGAAAAAAAATTAAAATAATATTAAAAAAAAAAAAATGGGGGAAAAACGGCTGCGAAAGGCTGCGCTCAGAGGCAGGCGGGACCCCGCGGCGGTGGGACCGGGCTGGGCCGCCTCTCCCCGCCTGGCGCTGGCTCGGGGAGCTCCGCGGCGGGGACGCCCCGGGACGGGCCCCGTCTCACCCCTCGGACGGTGGGAACGGGGGGTCCGGGCGCGCAGCCTTGCAGGCAGCGCCCGCGGAGCCCGATCCCAACCGGGGACCGGTTGGCTGCGGTATGGAGCGGTGCCGGGGAAAAGGGGGCGACTTCCCCCCCTCTGTCTGTGTGTGTCCCCATTATTTTTGTCTCCTGTCACCGTCGGGTCCGCAACCTTCACCTGGGCCGCGGAGAAGGGAGGCAGCTCCGCGGCGCAGCGCGGAACGGAGCCCCGCGGGCGCGGAACATAGCCCGGCTCGATGCGAGAGCCGCCGCGCAGGGCAGGGGATAGGAGCAGGAGCACGGCAACGTGTTACAAATTTATAAGCATTATACATATTTGATTTACACCACGATACGAAGTTGTGGTGGTGGTGCGTTTCTTTTTTTTTTTTTTTCCTGAGGATGCCCCAAACCCCCGTGTTCACATAGATTGAGCAATTCTCAACACACACTGTAATAATGAGCTTTAATTCTCTATCCAAGCAGAACTTGAGCAATAATAATAAGCACATCAGAACAATTTGTTTACTGTGGCATTGCACAGGCTGCAGGGTCCAAGACTAGCTACAATAAACGGTAAAAACCAAAGGAAACTCTCTAGAACAGAAAAATATTGCTATAGAAACGTGGTTTTGGCTTTCAAGGAAAGAGGCACTTGACTAGCATTTTAGCTGGGATATTTTGCCCTTGTCCAAGGTATGTGTTTTTAAATACTTTCTTTTTATTTCCCCCACACGTTTCTTTGCTTGTCTAACATTTCTCTCTTGCCCCCAGGATTGCGTTTAAACCTTGGTGCAGAAATGTAATTTTGCTCTTGTTTTGTTTTGATTTTTTTTTGTATCCTCTCGTCCTGTCGGTTCAGCCCTCTCGCAGTTTGATAGAAACTGAATAGCTCCATCTCTTCGAATAAAAAATACCTGAGTTATTCTTGAAATGGCTTTTTGTGTGTTGCCATATAAAGGTCTGAGAGCTTTCCGCCTGTTGTGTGGATGGCAGCCTGCGAGGCTCTCCTGCAACCTGGTAAACGGTTGCACCTACCTTCTCCTGAGCATTCGCCAAGAGCGGGCTGAGCCGGCTGACACGGGGCACCCTGGTTTGTGAACCCTGGCGAGCTGGAAACTTGTTGTAACAAGCGGGGTTAGTGTGCGGGAGTGTGTGTTTGGGGGGTTTAATTTAAGATGCTACACGAAACTTCAGTGAACTGAAGCGTCCTAAAGACAGAAATTTAGCAGAAAGATAACATTTCCCCTTGTGAAGAATCCCACTGTAGCCGACTGTATAATAAGACTATTATTTTCAATGCCGTAACCTTGTTTTCTCATCCGAAAAGAAATTTCAAGATCTAAAAAAAATTATACTTCTTGCTTAAAAAAGAAACGTACAGCTATAAATCATTTCTTTATACCTTAACTTTGGAGCTGGACTTTCTCTTTTTTTTTCTTTTTTTCCTTTTTTTTTTTTTTTTTTTTTTTTCCCCAGGACTCCTAATGCTATTAATTTGTCTAAAACTTTATTCTGGGTTGTCTTGAATTATTTCCCTTCTCTATCCTTTAAAACATTTTCATAATAAGCGTGACTCCGGACAATGTTTGATTTGTTTTTCTCCCCTCATCCCGGTTTAGACTGAGACATTAGCTGAATTCCCTGGGGGTGATTGGATGCAATTCGCTGAAAGTCGACAGGCACGTCCTGGATGTTAGAAATTCACTTTTCCTCAACGTGACAAGGCTGAGTTCGATCTACAATTGTATTTGAAAGGGCAATGAGCGGAAAGATCTCCCATCATTAAAGCCTCCCTCTTCTTTAGCAAAATAACAAGATACTTCATTTGCACACAAACACTCAGGAAAAAAAAATTTTCCCCAAACCCCAACCGACCCGCGATAACTCTTTACTAAAACGCCATCTCTGCGTAATTTGGGAGGGGGGACAACATATCAAAAGGTATCGGAGGTCCCCCAAAGCGCCCATGTGATCAAGTTGACTTTTTACTTAAAATCTTGAATAAGATGTGAGTTGTAACAAGGGGATTTGCACTTACTCCATGACCCTTGTAATTGGATTAAATATAGACTGAGACGTACAAAAACATACCAAGATTGACACCTGCCAACTGGACTTCCTTATGATTGATTGTGATGCTTCGTGCTGGCAACAATAATGAAATAAATTGTATGGATAAAACAGCACATTTGTCATTTCCGTGCCATAAGAGAGGAAGGCAGCGTGTTAGGCAAGCTGTTATCTGACAGGCACGAACAGCAGACACAACTAAAGAGCTAAACAAGGATTCCAGACATTGACAAGACAAATTATAACTTGTCACAACCTTTTTAAATTCAGAAGTTTTCAATTAACATATATATTGCTGTTACATATAAGATCGGGTGGACTTTAAACATAAACAGGCAGGGACGGAGGGCGTCGGGGGCCGCGGGAGGCTGTGACGCCGGTGCTGCCCCGGCTGCAGCGCTCCCCGCAGCCGCGGCCCCGGGGACGACGCCCCGCAGCTGCCCTCGCTCCCGGGCACGGCTCTCCCGGGGCTGGGCGGGGGTCCGGTCCGGCGGGGGAACGCTCCCGCCCGCCTTTGTCTATGCTCGTCGTCCGGCCACCGAGCGGAGAAGGGCGGGAGGGGTGGGTGGGTGTCCGGCGCAGGTAGAGCCACCCCCCCCGCGGTGTGCCGGGCTCCCCCGGGACAAACCGCTGCCCGCAGAGCCCGGGCTGCAAAACGCAGGCGACGGCGGCGTGTCCCGCCGATCGGGGTTTGTGGCTCCCGGCGGCAAATTCGCGGTGGGGGGGATGGATGCGGCGCGCAGGAGGGTTGCCGCGCTCCTCCGCGCCGGGCCGCACCCGCGCAGCGCGGCCAGGGACCGGGACGGGGTCTCCTCCTCCTCTACCCCCAGGCTCCGCGGGGGCCTCTCCGGGAGCGGAGAGGGAGGCGGCCCCGGAGGGGACCCTCCGGCCGGACTGAGGCTGGGACCTGCACCCGGCACCAGCCCTGCTAGCCCGAAGGCGGCCCCTGCCCTCGGCTGCTCACGGCCACTCGTGACCGGGTTCTCCCCAGCCTGGCCCGGCTGCCCCAGCGGGGAAAACCGCTGTCCTGCCAAAGAGGGGGCCGGCCCCTGAGAAAGAGGGTGCATCGTGGCACCAGCACTTGGCTTCGGGCAGGGGTTCCCAGGGTACCCACGTGCCCCCGCCAGGTACTTCCTGGGTAAGCTCTGTCCTTCGCGGAGCTCTGGGAGGTGGGAGCGGGTTCACTGGGGCACAGACCCAAGCCCCCCGACCCAGCCTGCTCCCGTGGCGACCCCCCGCAAAATGCCAACGAAACAGCGGAGCGTTTTCACCCGGGACGTGGTGCGCTTCGCCCGAAGAGGTGCTGACCCGACTCGGGCCGGGGAGCTGTCCCCCGGCCCGGCCAGCGGCCCCCGGGAGCAGAAAGAAATCCCGGCTCTCCCTGAAAACCGTCGGGTCCCACTCGAGGGACAAGTCCAGCCCTTATACAAATATTTTTCATTCCCGTTTCTTTTGTCTGAGCTGGTTTCTGCTGGGTCCGAGGTGACGAGTGCAGGGCTGCAGCAATGCGGCTCGCCCGGCCATCGCCCGGGGCAGAGAAAAAAAGACCCTCCCCCAAAACCCCGAGCTCCAACTTAGGAAAAAATAACTAATATTCCAAGGCGACCTTTCCATTTGGTGTAATTACCGCCAAACTCATTCCTCTAAATTAAATGCTGCAAGTGATTTGAATCCTTGTAAAGCAAAACCCAAGTTCCATCGAATTAGTTGTAGCCTGCCTGCTTTCCCCAGTGACTGCATCTATTAACATTATAATCTCAAACACCATTTTTTATGTAACACTATTGTTAGTAAATCAACTCCTCAGGTCCACAGAGACGCTGACCCCTGGCAATTCAGTGAAAGTGTAATTATCTCCCCGAATCTTGGACAGATTTAAGAGATTACATTTCAACTAAATCTATATCAATGCTAATTTTTTTCCAGACTCCAGGTGCTAGGCACTCCGAAATGGTGTTTCTGCCCAGCAGAATGGGTTACAAAGAGGAGAGGGCTTGCTGTGTAGAGGGCCAAAAGAAATGAAGCCCCACATAAAATTACACCTATTTTTTTTGCTACAAAACCTGGTTCTTGTATGGCAAAGTTAAACAAAGCAGCTATGCTAAATTAGCGTTAAATAAAGGCTAGTTTAATGCTCGGTTACAGTCAACTGGTGTATATTTGATGGCTAATTGTCTATCAAAATTAAAAAGAAAAGAACAAATGATTCGTTATAAGAAGGTGTTAAAAGCTTCGACAAAAGGACATTTCACAAATATAATATCTGTGGATGGCGAATTGTCCTTTTGAACCTTTTTTAATGTATTAAAGGCCTGGGACTCCCTAGATATGAATAACGGGGAGAAACGCGCCCTTTTATTCCGAAAGAGCCTCTTTTAAACTAGTCGCTCTAACAAAACGGCAAGGACAATATTCCGGGAGGAACGGGGACCCGCGTTGCTGTGATTTCCGACGGCCACTTAAATAAATAATGCCTCGGCAGTAAAAAGGCATTTAAATGTTATTTGGTTTGCGCTTAAAGAGACCTAAGCGCCTTCCCGGTGGAGAGCAGCTCTCACTTGCAAATCAACCGATATCAGCAGGGGGAAAGCGGGATTCGTAGGGCTGCGGGGACGGATCCTGCCCCGGGTGCCCCGCGGCCAGGCGAGGTGCGGGGCCGCCCGCCCCGCTTTTATTTCTTTATCAGAGTAATGGGCCAGGAAATATTTCGGGGAGCGAGGGAAGAGAGAGAGAGGGGGGAAAGTTCCCCCCCCCCAAAAAAATAAAAAGCAGCAAAAATGGTAAAGCCAACCAACCAAAGAAACCTCTTGCGCGAAGTTAATTGAAGAGGATGGAGGCGAAGCGGGCGCCGGGGCAAGTTCAGCCCCACCGATTCCGCGGGCGCGGAGCCCTGCGCGCCCGATCCGCGCGGGGAGGGAGCGGGTCCGCGCCCCTGTGGAGGGCATGTGGGAGAGCCGGAGTATGCAAAAAAGCCGCGACTAAATCATGCAGCAAGAACGACAAACCGTCTGGAAAATGGACCCATGGAGCAGCAAGAATGTACTTTTTTATCTCTGACAACTTGTGTCCTAAAGAAACTATCTTGAAGATAATTGAAATGATTACAATTCATTGCTGCCTTACTTTGAGTAGGAACAGTCAAATAATGAAATCTTAGTAATACAGGAAAAATTTAATTTACATTACACCACTGCTCGAGGTTTCCTTTTTTTTCTTTTTTTTCTTTTTTTCTTTTTTTTTTTATGCCTAGCTTCCCCTAGAAATTTGTGCTCACACATAATTCGGCACTTCATTGCATTATTCATATTTTCGGGGTTATTTCCCAGCCCCTCCCGCCCTTTCTCCTTCAGCAGTGGTCTTCTCTGAAATTTGCAGGTACAGGGGGAGGGGGGAGCAGGGGGGCTCTTCTGGAAGGAGTGTATCCCAAAAGGTAGGGAGGGACCCCAAAACTAACCCCAGTGAGGCCAGGGAGGCTTCTGCAGCTGGGCTGCGGAGGACGTGCCCCTGCCCTGCAGATTTTGCAGAGATTTTGGCTAACTCTCCACATCTCCCATCCCCGCTCCCACAACCACCTCTGGCTGTTGCGGGAGGGAATCAAGATTAGCCAAAAATCCCTACTCAGGCTGCAATGAGCAAGGACTGGGCAGGCACTGTCCCCCCATCAGGGTCTATCCCATCTAGAGCTGTTCTGGGGCTCAGTCCCTCCTATTATTATTATTATTATTATCATCATCATCATCATCACCCTCATCATCACTATCGCTATCACAATTTATTACTATTACTGTTGTTATTACTGTTAATTTCTGTTGCTATTACGTACTATTTTCACCAGGAAAAGCCCTAGGGTTTCCCCAATGATGTGAGGAGGGGGGTCGGTTGGTGTGGGTTTTGCCCAAGCTTTGGGCTGGAGGAAGGCAACAGGGCTCACCTGCCCTAGGAAACGCGATGGAGCCAGAGCGACCCTCTGCCTCAAGGTCCCCCGGTCCCCCCCAGGCCTCCCCCCAGCCTCGCTTACAGTTACTGGCCGCGGTGCTGCCCAGGATACCCGGGCCCCTTCTCAGCCTCTCGCCTCACAGATTGTGCGGGAGGCAGCCTGGCTTTTAATCCAAGTCAGAAACGGACCAGGATACAACCTCAATGCAACTAACTGTTTCTAAAAGAAAGACCATCTGGTAATTGTCTTCCTTTAGATCTTCCCTTAATTATGCTTTTAATTAAAGATGGTTCAAGGCATTGGACCACATGAAGGGCAGTAATTACAAATTACATTACAAACCCAACAGATGTAGCTCTATCTGCTGGGAAAAAGGTACTGGAATAAAATTTGACTAAACTTTAGGATAAATTAATCCGCTGCCTTGAGAACAGAAGCACATTTTTTATTATGCAGACTCTAGCCAGGATTTAAGTTCTCTGTCATGATTGTTTTCATATTTCTTTGACATCTATTGATTTGGAGGCAGCTGCAAGGCTTTGTCACAAGAGAGAAGAGCAGTCACAATATATTAGCTTGATGGCATAACTCGAATATGAGTAGGAAGGATAGAAACATGACAGGGAGCCACGTGACCGAGTGATGGGTCTCCAACAAAATAAAGAAATTAATTTTTAATAAAAAGCTTTAAAAATACCACAGCTAGTGCAACAGCAAGGGGAATGACAGAACTTGTTAATTATCGAGCATTGAAGCCTCTGAAATTTACCCCTAAAGATGAGGAGGGCACAGGCTTTTAATTTATAGTCAGGACTTGTGCGTTGGGCAGAAGTCACGAGGAGCAAAGCTGGGCGCGCTTGGCTGGAGCCCACCCTGCCCCAGCAGCCAGCCCCGGCCTGGGGACACCGGGGCACCCGGCCACCGCGGCAGGGCTCCCCTTCCCTGCTGGGTGCTGGAAATGAGCATCGCAGTTTGCCCATGATCTGCCCAAAGGCAAAGCTCTGAAACCCCAAGTTGAGTTAATGTAAGCCCCCTTGGTGAGTGGCTGCGAAGCAATGCAGCCCGGTAGCCTCTGTAGTGAGGGAAGGCAGTGCAGGCTCAAAGATTTCCAGAGGGAATATCGCCCCACTAATCTCTGGTCACTGATGGCTCCAGATAAGCTACTTATAATGCGTATTGCAGGGCTGCAGGAATACAGGCGTACAAACTCTTCTAAAATGACCTGGTTTGCAGGGGCTGGTTGGCACATCGGGAGGAGATCAAGAAATTATGGGTGTAAGGGTTTATGAAACCCAGTTCTGGTTCAGTGGATAAAGACATCATTGACGATCAAGGGACTGTTTTTAAGTCTACCTCCAGTTCAAAGTATGCGCCTCTCACACGTTTTGCCAAAATCCTGTGCTAAAAGTGTACCTGGGAGCTCAAAGTATTTGAGCAGGTTTGGGCAAGGTAACAGAATTTCCCTGTCTGGGGGGAGGCTGTTTGTTAAAACCAGTCATTGAAGTCAAGCTGGAGAGCAGGGACAGTGAGGATTCACTTGTCAGACGCTCCATCAGACCATTAAAAAGAAATTAAGTTGGGACATCTTGTCTTCCCCTCTCCCAACTCCACCTCTGTGGGAAAAGCACAACAAAAATCTGTCCAGCATCTTAACGTGGAGGGTGAGGCCGTCTCCCCTTCAAGCCGCAACACAGTCTACGATGCCTTCGGCATCTCTCAAAGGTGAAATTGGACACAGGAGGCTTTGGGTGTGAGGCTGCTCAGAGTTACTACTTTTTTTGCCTGCAACTGCTTGCACCTGCACCCCCTAAGACCTTCCTGACTGGGAGCAGGGCACGGGCACCCTGAGCGCTCAGACTAAAGGCGCGCGGAGTCGTTTCACGTCTCTGTCTTCCCTCTCACACACGCGGACACAAACAGCGATGCTCTTCCCAGCCTCTCCCAGGCCCAATTTGCAGCGTTCCTCTGCTCAGCTGAGCACGATGGCACCCAGTTCAGCTGCTTTCAGCCCCAGACAACGCTGCAGCACAAACCAAAGGCAGGCTAATGCGTACGCACACCCCTTGCGCTGACCTCGGCACCACATTCACACTTTCACGCGCCCTCTGTTAAGTGTCGTGTTTTTTACCTTCTGAGGAGTGTTGTCCTCTGTGAGAGTCTAACCCATTTTCTTCCCGATTTCTGGATCTCATCCTGCTTGCGGTGGAGAAACATGAACAGCTCCTTTTGGTTTCTCGAGGCCCTCCTGTCAGGAAGGTAGTTATTTGGATAGACCTCTTCAAATGCCTCTTAATCAGCCGACTCTGGGTTTCCAGTAATACTGTAATTTCTGACTGCGAAGTGTCAGTAGGTATGGTTACACAGATACAACGTGCAATGCATTACAGTTCCTAGACTCTCATTTTGCTTTAAAATGAGCAAACATAATACTCCTCTATTTGTTGAAATTTTAGCCCTGTTATTGTGTTACCATTTCTTCCTGAAAACCTCATCCTGCTTATTTATGTAGAAACTTTTCGTATGTCTTTGCATGTCTGCAAACAAACTTTTGCCCCAAATCGTAATAGTGCTTTTAGATACAACATAGAATATGGATTTATTTAGATATATGTATATGCTATGCATAAATATACATAATATTTATATTTGATATTTACATTCTATATCTATAAACACAAATATATTTAAATAAATCCATATATACAAAGTGTTTTCTATAATCTATGTAGACAACAGAAATAATCTAGATTTCTATAATACTTCATTTCTTTGTGATTTGATTCTCTGTCTATGGACCCACATGTCAGCATTCAGAAAGGATGCAATGTGTTAGCAGACAAATGTTTCTTTGTGAAATACGTGGAAGACTACACAGATGTTTCACTGATCTGCTGGATAAATCTCAGACCCTTTTTGGTGACGTGGTCCGTACGTGTTTACACAGCAAGGAAGCAAGTGAGGCATGCTTTTCTTCGAGTTGCAAGACTCACCAGACATAAAGTTAAAGCCATATATATACAGTTCTGCCTTTCACAGGTCTGATCCAAAGCTCGCTGATGTGACGGAAAAATTCCCAGGTCCACGTGATGTGGTCACTAGGCTGAAATCACAGTTCACACAGTGCATGATGGTGTTTATGTCAATAACTAAGTACCGCAGGTTCTTCTTTCATGATCATGAGCACATTTTTTTTCCCATTACAGTCTAAAACTGAGCTGTTTCTTGAGAAATGAGAGTCCCTAAGGACATAAGATATTTAGTTTGGAGAATAATGCAGTCTTACATATGAATTACGTGGGTTTGGGGGTCTGCCCGGTGTGTTGGGTAGGGATTGAAAGCAGAGAGCAAACAAAGTGTGTGGAGGAGTCTGCGTCTTTAACAGCGCATCTCACAGCCATGATAGCTACTCACGTGTGAATCGTATTTCATGCAGTAATGATGTTGCATAAACTAGCAGTTTCAGAGGTGTAGAGTAGATGCAATAATGTCAGCCTTTTTTGGCATGCAAAAGCCTATTCCTTGGAGTTTCCCTAAGCCGATGTTTTCCGCACAGGGTCGCAGGTTGGGAACACCCATGTGATTCACGGCAGCAAAACCTGGCTCTGCAGGTCAGTGTAAGTGACCAGAAAAATCCTTCTGTATGGCTGTCATGCACTTTATGAAACCATGGCTTTAAACATGTGTATAGATGGACTATTTTTTCAGTTTTAAAGACATTGTCTCAATAACGCATCATCGTAGCAAACAAAGGGTGAGAAAATACTGTCTCCAACCAGAACAGAAGCAAATTTAACACTCGCAAAAAGCACTGAGAATTACTTTCCTGGGTATAGCAATGTCACATTTTTAAGGTGTAATATTCTGGATTTTGGTCCCTGTTAGACATTGGTGTTAGGCATTGTGTTTGGCGTATACCTTGCTCAGTGGTAGCAATTTCATTCATAGAGGGTCAGAAACTGCAGGCTTTACATGGAGACTGGAAAACCGCCCATCCTACCACCATGTTCTTTCCAGTTAGGTTTGGGCCATAGATTCCAGTTTGGGTAAAGAAAGAACATATATTGATATCTTCATCTTTGAGTATGTGGAGGAAACTCAAAGCTGCTGTGGTGTTTGGAATGAGAGAAATAGTCCCTGGTGACAATATCAAGGATATTTGTGGGAATTCCTACTAATAACAGGGCATATCTTTTACATGGCTTTTCAATGTAGTATCCAAATACCTGTTCTGTATGCATATTAGATCTTGAAGATAAACTGAAATCTGCACATTTCTTCCTACATTTTTACTTTTTCCGATTAGTTTAAAATTGAGAAGTCTTGAGACACTGTTAGGAACATTTCCCTGCTTCCTTTAGCAAATTATTCAGTAGTCCTTAGCCAGTGAATTGCAAACCATTTCTTGTAAACATTAGTGTTGTACCGAAGTTCAGTTACGTACAACGTTGTCTAAATGCATACATTTAGAGGACTCTGTGTGTGTGTGCTTTCACACACCTATAGACATATAGACTCCTCAGCCTCTCAGTTTTCTAGGTCTCTCAGAAAGAAAATCTCTCTTTTTGTCACAAGGATGCATTTATCTGTATCCAACCTGCTGTGGGGCAAGTATGTCAAAGGCATAATACCGCACATGCAGACTCCAGATAGATACTGTAAGACAAGATTTTTCCTGAATGCCCATTCTTAAACTCAAGATTTACTGATGGGCATTGAGAGCTAAATGCTTCCTTCGCATCAGCACCTCACCAGACCTGACAAAGGGCGGTATCTATGCTTGTGCAATACAAATGGATTCAAAAACAAGGCAAACTTGGGGTAGAGCAGGACCAGTCACAACTATTGACACCGTTGCCCTTTTCTTGTTTTAAAAAAGGAAATGATGTTGGTCTTTCCACAGGTGTCTGGCTGTTAGTTAGTGGTGAGCGTCACAGTTGGGTTTTGAAGGACCCACGTGGTTCTGAGTCTCTCAGCTGGGCAGCAGCAGAGAGCTCTCTACCTACATTAACTTTTACACGGTTTCCCCAATGAATACAGAAATTTGCAAGCAAACCTCATGACACAGGGACAATGTATGGATTTGTCACAGTCCCTGGAGGACTGAAAATCCTAAAATCAATGACCAGATTACACTGATCTGTATTTGTAGCTGTCTCATCTGTGATAGATACAGTATAGATAGGCTGCTTCATTTTACTGAATTGTTTCAGATCATCATGTGGGAAGGCACAGTGGAAGGGTAATTACATTTTCTGGTGTGAGAAATAGTTCTTAAGGAAGCCGAAGCCACGGCATTTGATGGGACTGTAAATTGCTGCTACCTCCTGCAACATGTCTGAGCACACATTTGATTATGGTATCACTGTGCTACATAAGTTTTTGCAGTAACAACCATACGTTTCTCCAGGTATGCATGCCCACTTAGTACTAAATAGTGTGATGAGAAAAATCCCACGAATAATGAAATCAGTGGGCATTAAAAAAAATCAGGACAGTAATATTTTATGTCATATTTTATGAGCAGTAAGACTTTCCATTACCAGGAGTAGTGGGGTATGGGGGACTACAGGGTTTTGTAGTCTGTGTATAAATTGCTTTTTATAACTGATATTATTAAATACAAGGACTTAAAGAATACAGAGCAGTGAGCAATTGCTACATGCATCAAACAGAGATCCATATTGATCTAAATAACACTTGATTAACACTAACCAGATCTGGCAGAAGTGGGCATCATAGCCCAAAGCCAGATTTACACCTAGATGTGAAAACCATATACTAAATACGCACAGAAGAAAGCTTAGTCTCTCAGGCTGGTGGAAGTTTAGGCATTGCCCTCCTCTTTCCCTGTCTTCTGCTTGGTGTTTTACTGAGACATCACTTACTTGATCCATGATCTGCAGGTAAAAAGAAAGAGATGACTCAGATATTGCAAATTATGCAGGTTTTGCATGGAGATGTCCAGATGACAATGTGTTTTTCTAAGGGCTTCTCACGAAGTCCCAATATCCTGCATGATTTCTTTCTGAGTCATATTCCAAATCCCCCTATTTAAACAAAAATCTCCCTTTTTTTTGTCAGATTTGACTAGTGGCTGTAACGTTCTCAGATAGTTGTTTTAAAAGCTGCTGTATAGTTTGTGCGCAAATGAGTAATTGTATGTCCCAGTCTCAATTTCAGGAGGGTGCAATGGAGGCTCAGGCACATCAGTAGGTGTTGAAATTCCTAGATAATAAGGGCTTTGTAGCAGCTTTATCACTGATTTTTCTTTCTTGTCTTCAGCTATGCCCTTAGCAATGTTTATTGCACATAGCCATATTCTTTGCATATTTGGAGGAGTAAATGAACCATCTATGTTACATGTACGTGTCTCAGATCCTATGCCTCAAGCAAGATAAAAAAAGGATCTAAAACTAAGACTATTACATCTTCCCTAAAAATATTCAAAGAATTAAGCTGATACAAATGCTGTGCTTTATTGTAAATACGTATGAACAATTTCATTACTTTTAGATACCACCCTAACAATTTCAGTTCAAATCAAACCCAACCACTGAAAAAAGCAGTGGTAAAGGCAAGAAACATCAGTGAGGATGAACAGACGTTAAGAGAGAGGAAAGTCTAATGAAAGAAAACCCAGTATTGACAGATTATGTAGAGCAGCAGGAGATGGGATAGAAAAACGCAGTCACAGACAGAAATATGCTGTTCAGCAGGAGGGGGCAGCTAAATAAGCCAGCTCCAATTTGTGCAACGTGCCCGTCCCCTAGAACGTAAGGCAAGCCCTCTTTTAACACAGAAGACTTTCTGGAGTCCTGAATCCTTGGAGGAAAGGGATGCAAAGAGAACAAATGCAGAGCCTTCAGTGAGCTCCGAGCCACGTAGAGCCTGCCTGAACCCCGGGCTGGCTCTTCTTCACAGGTGCTCCAGCTCCACTTAGGTTTGGTTTGGGTGTGAGGTGCTCCCTCCCACCCAGCCTGAGAGCATGGGACAAAACCTGCAGCAACTTCCGACAGTGCAAGGGTGGCCCAGCCAGGCTCGAGAGCAACTCTCTCGTGGTGGGACCCCGAGACAGACAGTGTTTGCTGGAGTGCAGAGATGGGCTTTAAGGGGTGAGGCTACGGGTTCTGCTCCTAAAAATACTCTGTGTGTGCTTTTGCAAGGGATTTTGCTGGGGTCCTGAGCTTCCTTGCTGTGTGCAGAGCTATGGCTCCACCTGAATCTTTGCAGGCTCAGGGATCTGTATCTTAATCATCAAGTGGCATCCATGGATGTCAGTTGATTTTTGGTTAAAAATATCTTTGTATATTGTATCTAATGAATGCATGGTTACAGTAGCACCAAAGCACAGCAGCCCTTGCATTACTGAGCTTAGAAATGAATTGGACTTGGTTAGGTTCTATACATTGTTTTGCAAATGACTTCTGCCTTATATTACACTAAACAATTTATTTTACTGACATGAGATACTTCAAAGAAATAAGTACTCTCCCAATATCTGGCACTCGCTTAATACTAGTAATTTATGTTGTGTGCACTCTGCTTTTAACCACTATTCAGCCACCTATAAATCAATCACCTGAGGAAATCAGTTGAGAAAACTGCAAAAATGCACTTCCGAGCACTAATCTCTCACTCAGTACAATGCTGAAGTTTTACAAAGTGGATTTTACCTCCAGGAATAAAATATTGCATGCATTAATTTTGCACACTGTTAATTATACCACATTGCCCAGCAAAGCATATCCACAAATATCCTTACATATATAGAGAGCGGGTATCGTGGCAGAGGGTTCACTGAAAACTATATGTGCAAGTTCCCACACGGCAGCATAAGCTGCTGAGTATTAACAGCAGTTTACGCAGGCTGCTTCAGTGCTGATCAGATGTAGGAAAAAAAGTCTTGCAGCTTCCACATAAGTGGTAAAAATACAGAAAAATATTAAATAGACAGCAACTACTTTTCAAACATTCATGCTGTGGTCACAGTCATGTATTCGTTTTGGATAATTCTTTGGTAATAGGTTCATAATACGGATTAAAAGCCAGAAAAATGTACCATTAAATAGTGCAGCCGTTCTCTCCCAAGCACGAAACAAGGCATCAAATACCAGGATAACACACCATTATACTCCAAGCATTTTTTTATCAAAATAAGAAGGTGTTAGTAGATGTTCAGTGTCCAGGTCCTTTGTGCCTGATTTTCAGAAGCTTTGTGCCTCTGTCTCTGGAATGGGGAGAGGCTCTGGATCAGGCCCTGCATGAATGCTCCTGAAAACTGTTAAGCACTGGCAATTTTCATTTGCTATAAAAGCTTGACATATGTATATATAGACACACACACTTAAAGTGCAATGGAATAAAAGCAAGAGTCTCGATGCTTTCTCAAAATTGTAAAGTGATTTCCTATGTTGAATCATATGGGCAAAATATTATCAAACTATTAGCTGCATAGGGCAATAGGAAAGGGAATCAGTCTTAGACTCATGAATGATTTCCTCTGGCAACAAGAAAACCTACTCACACCTCCGATTTTAGGAAAAGCCAATATAGTCAGAGAAATCCCCACTAGTCTCTGCCCTGAAGCCAGGTTCTTAACTTTAGGATCACTTTTATTTAAGTTTCCTACACTTCAGCAAAATGCAGCAGAGCTTGACAAATTCATTTTGTAAGAGAAAGTCTGCTACAACTTGTTTGCTTTCTGGGCTTGAAACCCGAACGCAGTGGAAAGCATTCCTAAAAAAAACCCCCAAAACCCAAGGATTTTTTCACTGCAGTTGAGCTACATTTTACATGGACTGTAGCACACTGTGGTCTTCAATTAACATTAGTTAATAAACAGTGCTGTTAAAAAACTTTGTATACATTTCAGGTGCAGTGCAATTATTTGGATTAACAGACTTTACTTTCTCAGACAAACAACATGCTTTCAATTTGCAAATAAATTTTTTTTTTAATATAAAATTACAATTACCTTTTGAATAGTGAGAATTTATTATTAGAAACTAACAAATTCTGTCAGGATCTTGAAATTATAAGCATGCACTGAACTGGATCGCTCAGTTTAATCTCCAGTGTCTTTGGCTTCACTAAGTAGGTCAGACCAGCAGTGAGTACAGATGTCATAAGATACGGTTAAAAAATCCAAGCAAAAGTATGGAAAACGTGTCATCCCCAAACTCTGCAACTCAGTGAATACTTAAAAACCCTCAAGCCCATTCTCAGGTTAGAAGCGATACCTCCAGAAGATTTAACTACAATTTTATTCTAAGGAAACAATTCATGGACAGCTGTTGGTGGCAGAGGGCGTCTAAAGAGAAACGATTTGTGTACGGGTTCATTAGGACTCTGTGCTTATCTTGCACAGGGGGTTGTCTGCAGACAGTAAGATGGGTCAGGCAGGACAGACACATGTTCTCAAGTCCCCGTCCTGAACCGCAGAACTGGGCTTGAATAGCAGGAGCCATCTCAGCCATCCCTGGGAAAAGACATTGTGAGGCTTGTTCCTGATTTAGGTGACTGAATGCTATGAGGATCTTAACAGAAGATGACTTAGTGCATTATTGCTGTACAAAAATATCCTAAATATATAGTATGCTCACCCTCTGGGGTCTGGGGTGGTGGTAGCTGACTCAGGGTCCAGGGTGCAAGGTGGTGCTGGGAATGTGCCCAGCCTGAGAGGGTGCGGAATTTGCACCCCAGCTTTGCCTCACGGCTCACTGTGGGGACAGGGTGTGATCAGGGCAGGTGGCGTCCTGAGATGTGACCAGGGATGGCATGTTCTGTGACAAGGCTAAGAGTAGCAATTGCCTCGGGGCAGGGTTGGGGCCAGGAAGGGCCAAGGGCGATACCTGAGTCATGGAGGTGTCACCTTGGTCTGCTGGCCCCAGAGGGCATGGGGCTGCAGCCCAGGAATTGCAAAGCAGTGTCTGCACAGGTGGCACTAGCCTCAGCTTCCTGGAGTTGTCCCCAGCTGGGGGAGAAGTGGGTATCACCAGGAATAAATATGCACAAAAAATTTGTAAGGAGACCTCAACCATGAGAGAGTTGACTCAAACCCGCCGAGGGTCTGGGTAGGGAGGGACGTGCCCAGGAGAGCACTGGCCCTTGGGCATGATGCTGCCTGGACTGGCCATGGTGGTTGCTGGCCCCACTGCCCCATTTTGCCTTCTGAAATTGTTTGTCAGTGCCACTTACTAAAATTATGGAAAGACTACACCACTAGCACATTTAAAGCGATCCCCAACAGAGCCAGAAACACGGGCAGCTTGGAAAAAGGCCGGTGCTTGTGCTGGAGCACTAACCTGTGCCAGTCCTTTGGGGAGGGCTTCCTCCAACTTTCCCCTTCCAGCAGCAGAGGCAGGGGAGATGCTGCCATGAAATTCTGACCTGGGATGTTGCTGTGCAGCGAGGGAGCTGGGATGCGTCCTGCCCAGGTAGCGCCACACGCTGAGGCTGGCCATTGCTCCTGGAGGCCTTCAGGAAAGGTGTCGCAAACTGGGACTGACTAGTCCTGAAATGTCACAGCCTCGGATGGGTGCCGTGGGCCGGGTGCTGCCAGCACTGAGCCTTTTCCAGGGCCTCGATCCTCTGCCGTGAGCCCGCTTTTGGCTGTCGCTGCAGCAGGAGCCGGCGTGGGTCCAGGACGCCCGGGCTGTCACCCCGGTTCGCTCTCACTGCAGCGTCGCTGTCGCTTGCCAAGCGAGCGGCACAGGGGAGACAGGGGATAATGCGCCGTATTGTGCTCTCCCAGCACCTTTTTCTCTTCCACAATCTAACTATTGTGCGCGTTTTATCGTGATTAAACTCCAGATGAACATCAAAGGGAAAGAAGTTCATCAAAACAGGAGCGAAACAAAAGGCTTTTAAAGCGCGGTTATCGTGCGCCAAGGAGTGCTTCTCAAAGGCAGAAAAGTTCACGTTAAATATCGACTACCTTACTGGCACTGCTTTAATGGTGAGGGCACCCGGGAGGCCCTCAGCACCGTCCGGCAGCCGGGCTCGTTGCTGGAGCTATTACAGCAAATCCCTCCCCGTTTTGGAGGCTCTGCCATGCGTGGGTGCCAGAGCTGGCCGAGAACGCTGGTGTGCAGGGAACAGCCAGCAACGGTCTGGGAAAGCACATGCTTTATTCATACAAGTGAGTGGCACTTTTCTGCTCAAAATATAAATAGTGAATGCTTTTTTTTTCTAATGAAGTGCTCTCTAATGACAGTTGGGAGGCTTTGCTTTTCCCCAGGTGTAAACGCTGGGAACTCACATAACCAGGAATAGTTTTGCAATTTACAACCATGTTTATAAGCTATAAACTGTGTAAAATGTACTGGTCGCTAGAGGGTTTTTAAATCCGGTTGCAGCTCATGCACAAACTCATTTTTTTAAACTAAAAAGTGAAAAAAGAACTAGTGGGAGATGGGGCAAGGGAAGGGCTGGTTATGGGATTAGCACTTCTTACCCAGAGAAGGCAGAGCTGGTGGCCTTAGGAAGAAGTCCATTAGATAAGGTCACGTTCCAAGAATGAGCCTGAGGTTTGATCCAAAGTCCCTGGTATCTGGGGTAAGAAAAAGCGGGATTTTACACTCACAAATAAATATTTATTACTTACTCGATTCCTTACTTTTTTCCCCTTAAACTAGAATAGTTTTTCCTTAGGACATCTTCCCATTTCCCCTTCAGTAATTGCTCCAGTGAGAGAAACTGCAACAAAATGGAGCAGAAGGTGAGAAATGTTTCCGACCTTGGTGAAAGGAGTAAGTAAAACTCATAGTCTTGAAGAAAATACGGATTTTTAAAATATGTATCTGTGGAGAAATACATTTGTTATGAATTTGGAGAGCTAGATTATTGGGAAAAAAAAAGAAAATGCCCCGTTTTCCAGCCCTGCAGTCACTGAGCATGCCAAACTCCCGTCAAGGTGATGCTCATTTTGTGCCAGGGAGACAGCATATTGCACAGTCATTTTTGTTCTCAGTTTCAGCTAAAAAGTTTGTTGCTGTGGGCTTACATGAGGATCAATTTATTCACCTCAGAAGTGGAAGCCTGAGGATGACGGGCTGTAAGGTCTGTTTTGCAGGGGGTACAGGCCAATTTCTCTGCTAAACTATAAAGTGACAGGTTTTGTAGGCAGAGTGAGTACATTTGTGTATCTAAAGCAACACCCTTGCTATTAGCAGCCAGAAAAACTAAGGTAACAAATACAAGTAAAAGAGAGGGGGGGAGAAAGCCTCTTAAATCTTGTACTACCAAAGCCAGCCATGTGATCTCCACTACCTTATTTTCTAAAGCGACCAGTGCAGGGAATATATGTGACAAAGAAATCCAGGGACTGAGGGTATTACGTGGTGTGATCCAGTCAAAGAGGATATTTTTTTGTAAGTCCATACAAAGCTGAATGCAAAGATAATCCACAGCTACAGAAAGCCTGCAGGTTGCTACAAAACCCCCAAGAAAGCCTCTGCAAGAAGGGGTAAACAATTAACACAAATTTTAAATCAATGCGCTGTCACCTTAATAGCCAGTGAAGTCAGCTAAGATGGGTGTAATATGATGAGACAGTTTAATTCTTGTTATGACATTAGCTGCAGACTTTTACAACAGCTGAAAATGCTGGAGTGAGAAGAGTTTCCAATTATCACTGAGCTACGATACACAACTCTGCATTAGACCGAGGCATGAACAAGGGCTCCTCAGCCTGACAAGCAACACGCAACAAAAGTCACAGAAGTTTCCGAAATCCAATAAAGATATTTTCCCTTCTCTCCTCTTGCTGATACACTTCTGAAAAGGTTTATTTTGGATAAAATAAGACCATTTTTCAAAGTCTAGCAGTGAGACCCTCTCCCAAGCTGCGTGTGATACAGTATTACATATTATAAATCTCTACATCCAAGAGGTGAGCTCAAGTGATTCTGTTTTCCCAGCATTAAGCTTCAAAAAATTAAAAGTCACCCAGGCTTGAAGTGCAGATAGACAGGTAATAAGCCATGACAGCATTTCACGGGAATCCGCAGGAATAGGCAAGTAGGTCTGGGTGTCAGCCATACAAATATGATCATCAGACCCAAAGCTCCGAATAATACCGCCAAGTGTCAGCATGTCAATATTAAAGGCAAGCGGGCTGTGAACAGGAGCCCGAGGCAGCGGCGAGTTTAGTGGGAGGCTCGCCGGCCAGGGAGGCTGCGCCCCGTCCCCGAGAGGGGCTGAGCCCGTCTGGAAACGCAGATCCCTGAGTTGGGAATGGGCTGCAACTCACACGACAAGACTCTCCTTCTGGGTAATATAGAGCTGTGCTCATGGCGGGGAATTTTTATTTCATGTGTTGGGATGGTTTTGCCCCAGTTCTATTTTATACTTGGTTTTTATCTTTTTTTTTTTTTTTTCTCTCTAAACCTTGCAAGAACAACACTTCTGGACCTTGTGTACAGAGAAGGATTTATCATGCCAAACCACGCATCCGCTTCATGGCAAACACAGAAAGTAGCTGGGACATTTGAAACAGTGACTCTTTAATCCAAAGGCAGCCTGTTTTGCATTGCCGATGTCGTGTTGCTCTGCCTTTTTTTTAGTATTGCTTTTGGAAAAATGGGTCATGGTTTCCTTACCAAATCATAAAGAGAAATAATTCTGTTACAGTGCTTCTGGGTTTCCTCCATGTTATTTCCCGTAGCTGAGAATACAGGGTCTAGAAAGGAGAAAAGTAGTCTGTTAAGAAGATAACTGGGGAAAGCCGCGCCCTGTGCTGGAAGAGGTTTTTGTTGAAAAATAGGTTATAATTCACTAAAATGTCTCTTCCACTCTCATGAAAGCCCCGTGAGTGCTCCACATTCACTGATTACATCCCAGAAGTCTCTCCTCATCCCTGGCTGGGTAAGGCCTTTGCTGAAAAATAAGTCATCTCTCTCTAAAATGCTTTTCCCCACTCTTTTAAAAGCCCCGTGAGTGTTTGCAGAAGTCACCCCAGGTGGCTTGGACTGCAGAGAGCAGCAAGGGTCCTGCTGCCTGGGGCACAGGCAAGGAAAAAGAGACTGCAACAGCCAGAGGAAAACTGAAACTCCACTCGACCCTCCTAAATCCTAGCTGGGGAGATCTGTTTGAAGTCATTCTTTGTTTTTTATTTTTTTTTAATTTTTCAACAGTCTGTTCGGCAGTCTATTTAAGAAGGTTAACCTGAAAAGTCGCTGTGTCATGCAGTACCTTATTCTGTGTGATAAGGGAAGGTAAGTTCTCATTAAGACGGTTGGCTTTCGACCTCCTGCCCTCCCTGGTGGATGAATAAATAAATAAATACACTTAAATATGTTTTGGAAATGCTCTCTCTGCTATTTGCAAAGCAGAAAGGAAAGTTTTGGGTTTGGCATGTGCTGCTCTCTCCCAGCTACTCTGTGGGCCGAGGGGTAGCTGAGGGGTGATTAAGGAGTGGCCAAGGGGTGGTCCAAGGAGGAGCTGTCCCCTTGCAGGTGCCCAGTGTCCTGCAAACCCCTCCTTACCTGCTTGGCTCTGTGCTCAGCCTCTTCACACGCGGTTTCACTACCCCAGTGCAGACTGCAAAATTCTCATTTCAGGATGCCATTTGCTGTCTGCTCCTCTCCCCAAATTCACCTCCAGCTTTTTTATTCCACGATGCCAAATCCCTGGAGTGAAAAGGGGTTTTCATGGCTTTATATGGAATTACAAACCTGTATTAAGCCTCAAAAGATGGTTTTATAAAAAAATTTCAACAGCTGCCAACTTCCCTAACTCCCAAACTATCATTACGCATTTAGTCTTAGACAGGGGATTTTTCTGGATCTTCCCTCCTGACCCAATGATAAAGCCAAGTTGGTTTGAGATTGAAGATTCATTTATCTCTCCTTGGCAATTATCTCTATTACTGCCCACAATCCTTCCCAATCTTTTTAAACAACATCCTGCTATTAAAGCCACTTGGCAAGCATTTAAAGCCCTGGGATAAGTTAACCATGCACAAAATATCCCACTTGGGGAAGGATCCAGCTATAAAAATAAATGGTTTACGTTCCGAAGGCCATGGTTCAGGATGGGTATTCTTCATTTGTGAAGAGAGGTCATCATTGCTGACAATAAAATTATGTAGGACCTGATCCTCCCCCACTGAGCTCAATAGCAAAATCCCTCCTGATTTCAATGGTGTTTTCCAGGGTCAGTCGCCGGGAAAGCCGACATTCCACAAAGTTGCTGAAAATCTATAATTGGATATATTAAGAGGGCTTTCAAAGAGATGTCAGATTTGGAGGCTTAGTGTAAACCGTGCTGCAAAGGGGATCATTTCGTATAGCCGAATCAATAAAGCCTTTTTTTTTTTTTTTTTTTAAAGTTACTTTTCTACTTGATCTCTGATGGTGGAAAAACTAAGCTCTGGAGACTCACCATCAGCACGGAGGAGGTGCCCGCAGCCTGGCCGGAGGGTGAGCTGCTGCCTGGTGGGAAAGATCCTGCCAAGCGACCTGGTGTAAGCTGCCAGTCTGAGGGGTGTAATCCTGCAAGCGTTTGATCCAGTGGCTTTGCTTACACTACAGAGGTAACTCGTGCGTGTAAGTACTGGAATACCGAGCCCTTATTTTCATGGGATTGCTGGTCTCCTGTCACAACACATCTCTTTGGGAGATATGATTGAGAGTTGTGATGAATTTTGCCGTGCCGTACATGTCTATATTTAGTAAAATGAAGCTTAGTTTGTGTCTTTGGAACAAGATATGGATTTATCCCCCAAATGCATTTTTTTTAACTCACGGGCTGTACTTCAAAGTGTTCTTTAACGCCACTTTGAAAATTCTCACTGGTAGGTCTTTAGGAACTGGAAATCTTCCATTTCTACTTACATGGTGCTTTTCTGGCTGATGAGTGTCACTTTCCCTTTGGTTCTCACGCAGAGAAAGGGCTGTTTGGTGCAGAGCAGCCATGCTGGGCAGGGACAGCAGCCTCCTGGAGAAAGGCACCCATGTGCCTGAGGGGCTCCCCTGTCACAGGACCCCAGGGCACAGACCCCAGTGTGGGGTTTGCACCAGGTTGCTTCACCCTTGCAGCAGCCTGATTTGTAAATGTGTGTGGGTCATCTCCCCTCCAGCACCCCCACGCCACGTGCCCCAGGCGTGCAGGTGGGGATGGGGAGACAGCCACAGCTCCCGCAGGAGATGCTGCCATTGGGACCTGCTGCAGGTCCCCTCTCTGGTGCAATCACCCTTTGCCGTTGTTTTCTTCCCCTACCATGTTGGTGAATCATCTCTCCATGGGGCCACAGTTGCAAAGCTTGCTTCCTCGTTCCTAGAGAGCTTGATTTTTTTCTTTCCTTTCCTTTTCAGTGAAAGCTGAAATTCAGCAGAAGCTGATGAGAGCACCATGGAGAAACACTGGTTCACCATGCTGGCTAGTTCCAGCTTGATCTGGCTCTGGCTCCGGGATGTGCAGCCTACAGACAGTAATGAAAAGAAATATTCTGAAAAGGATGAGTCAGCTGGAGGCCGGTGGGGAGAGCATGCGGGATCTGACTGGAATTTAAAAAGTTATGAGGCTACATGTTGTTTTGAGCCCTGCCAACGGAGAAACTCATACACGCAAAATGCTTTGTCATCTGGCATAATTATGTTGCTTTGCTGAATAGCTGGTAAACTTTTTAAAAAATGTTTTTAGACAATAGTAAGTTCATGAAATATAAAAGCTTCCTGCTGGCACCACTGACAAGGGCTTGCTTTACTCATTATTGGGAACTGTCTTCCCCAGGACCCCACCAGACTACTGAACAGCAGCAAAATTGTTAGATGACTTATCCATTAAAACAGTTGCTGTAGCTTCACGCCTTCACTTCTGTGCTGTGAGTATATCTATACTGATGTGAGTCCACCCACACTCGTAGTGTAAACTGTATTTCTGCACTTGATTTTTGTATGTTTGCACTGACTGGGACAGCAGCAGTTTAGTGTGAAGGTTCTTTGCCCACTCCTTCAGCCAGGTACCAACACATCCTTCCTGCCTTCACTGGAAAGCAGTGCCCTGCATTCAGATAATTTGCAAGACAGATAACTTTCAAAGACTTGAGGGTTTGACTGTAAGGTTCTTTAAATAAATGGCATCAGAATTGCACTTACTTGTTGTGTGAAAAGATATGCTTTCCATTTCTTCTTTATAAAGAGCTGATTTGTCCAGTCTCAATTCCCAAATCTGATCAGACGAGCGGGGAGAGTCTGTGATCACTTCTTGAGCATCTCCAACCAGGGGGTTGGGAAGGAAACACCACTGCCATGAGCTGTAACTGGCCACCCTGGCAATTGTGCTACGTCTGCCTCTCCTGCGTTCCCTCATCATTCCTCCCAATGAACCTTGTCACTTACAGAGACACTGACATAAACTGTGTAACTGGTCATAAGAAAGATGGGTACCCACCAGTGAGTGCGAAGTGTAATTAATTGCTACCCCCTCAAAAAGTAGGTCCCTTTCTCATGTGTGGATGAATGAGACATCAGTTCAATCAGGCTGAACCAGAACAGGTAACTTCTCCGAGTTATTTCCTGTAACCTTTTGTGAGAAGCAGGGAAGTATCAACAGTGTTTTATCACTGTCATTGACAGGGTGTGAGAGGTTATTCCCCAGGTGCCTGGGATGGTTAGCAAAGGGCCCAGAGTGGGCTCAGAGCCATTAGCGGTTTGTAGAAGACCTTTACACTGGGAAAAGAGACACTGGTGAATTTTAGACAAGGCAACCCAGATTCAATTCCAGGAAAGCGCTGGAGAAACTAATCGTACAACAATTCATAAACACCCAGGAGGGTAGCAACTGATGGAGATTTGTCAAGAACAAACTACGCTACATCACCCTAGTTATTTTCTACGTGAGGGGAAGTGTTGTCACGCAGAGAGAAGCAGGGGATGTACCCCTGCCTCCAGTTTTCTCTCACTTTGGGAAGGCAGTAATTCACATGATGTTTTCTGGAGCACAGTTGGGCAACGTCATTCAGGTGAAACCAGTGTAAGAGATGCTGCAAGCCCACAGCTGCAGCAGGAGAGCCGTAGCTGATTCAGCTTGGCTGTGACGTGGGCTCGAGGATGGTCAGCCTTGCTACCAGCCAGTGCAAAATTGTCATTCCTGCCCTGCATAGTGGAACTGATATTACCTGATTATAATCTCAGATGAGCCAAAACAAAAACGATCAGTGTTACACAGTGATATGGGATGGCATTCAGGAGGACCACGTCAGGCAGGAAGAAGCAAGGTGCAACGCAGAAGGGACAAGGGTGTTGCATCCAGGGATGGGGTGAAGCACACCAGCAGATGCTACGCTCCCATTTGGACATTGTGCTTCAGGAGGAACAGAGATACTGGGAGAGTCTTCAGAGGTGAGCAGTTAAAAAGACCTGGAAAATATGACTTAGGAGGAGCAGATGAATGGCCTGGAGTTGCTGAACTTTGAAGAGGAGAAGGCGCTGGAGAGGAAGAGATTATATCAGCTTTCAAGTACGTTACAGATGGTCACAAAGGGGAAGAGAAGGACTTGCTCTCTGTGTTCATCCTGGGTAGGACAGGAGCAAATGGGCTTAGTGTGCCAAGAGATTCAGTTCAAACTTAAAGCAAGTCTACCCTGACAGCAAGGCCAATGAAACCCCAGGACAAGTTGCTGGGGTGAGCCATGGGAGCTGCAGTGACCGAGGCAATCTTGCCTTGGGCCAGAGGGATGGTCCAGATAATCCATTGAAATTCCTTCCTGGCCTTTTTTTTTTTTTTTTTTTTTTTTTTTTTTTTGTGATACTGCCATGAAACAATCACACAGATTTCATTAGGATACCTCCTGGAATAATATTTCCTCCCTGGGCTTGTTTCCCTGCCACAGCTCACCTGTGTGATCCTTCTCTCCGGTGTGAAGTGGGTGCGAAACGCTGCCGCTCAGACGTGTGGCTGTTGTACACCTCCTCTCCAAAGTGCAAATAGCTCCCCAGGCTGCGAGCCGGGGGAGAACCGGCCCACAGTAAGCGATGGGCTCTGACTGATGAATTTTCACAGCAGGAAAGCAGAAGAGAGGCAGGAGACACACACATTACAGATTTCACGTACAGACAGTAGCACTCAGGAAGACAAACAGCCCAAGATGTGGCTGCTGGGTCAGACAGCAGCCCCCAGTGCTACCCAGTGATGGAGAAGTCCCTGCCCTGAGCCCCGACATGGGGCTTGGAGGAAGCTCTTGCCCCGCCTGTCCCTGCAAAGACGGAGGGGGTGACACCGTTCCTGTGGCCAGCTCCCAATTTTCCTCATTACCTGCTTTAAGCTTCCCTCAAAGATAAGTGGTTCCTGTGCAAAGCCGCTAATTTGGTCCCAGCAAATAAGAAAATAAGTCTGGATGTGAAAGACTGGCAGGATTTTGACAAGATGCATGTAGAGGTTGGGTGACTAGTCTTAATTAGGCCATCTTTGTTTACATTTGATGTTTATCAGCTAATTGGCATGGCAAGGTGTGAGTCACACAGCAACACTCTGGCATGAAATCAGTTCGCAAGAGAAAAACTGGGAGAACAAATGATCCCAATTATAAGAAAACCCACTGTGCTAATTACCATCCCATGGAGGATGGAGCCTCCCACCTGCAGGCTTGCAAAGCTGCCCGTCCCACCATCATCTCCTGTGCACGACCCTGGCACCCTCCTCCTGCCCGCACATCTCTGCCTGGGGACCTGCCACGTCCCCCCATCACCGCAGGAGCAAAGGTGACACTTCGCCAGCTGCTCCTTTGGGGCTGCACAGCATTCCTCGGGGGCTAAGGCTGCTGCCTACACCACTGCCACTTCTTTTTTTTCCCCATATTTTTGCTTTGGCTTGGTGGAGACCATGTCACAGCAGCAGCTCATAGGGAATGTCTTATGCTCCTAACGTCGTGGTGCCCACCAGATCAAAGCCTGGATGTTTGCTACAGTGGAGCTGGACTGGAACCTCACGGCTTAGGCTAATTAAAGCAACATTAAAACCTTGCCTTGACTTTTTCCTCCCTCCCACCTTTAAAAAATATCTATATATCTGCATATCTATTTATCTATATATCTATAAAAAACACCTGCAAGCTGGCCAGTTTCCTGCTCTACCCTCCTTCTACTGCCTTGGCACTTGATTTCCATTCACACACTCACATATACTTACATGTACAGACGTACGTACTGTAAATCTCCATCTTTCTCCCTCTCCACACTCTGGGGAGATGCGTTGCCCCTATACCCTTTCAGGCCTTTCCTGTATACACTAAGGGTCCAATGCGCAGGAATGTTTCTTGGCTGCCCTTGAGTTGAATGATGATCCTGGAGGCTTGGAAAAGCCACAAAGCTCAATGCTCTCTGTCTCCCTGTGTCTCTCTTGTCTTCCCTTCTTAGTAGGGGTAACAGATGGCTGAGGCTTTCACCAACAGTCCTGAACACATTGTCACTCCCAACTGAAAGTGAAATATTCAGTGGCATTTAAATTAAATAGACTCTAATGCTTCAGTAATATTAATTACGGTTTCATTCATCCCTGGCCTAATAAATCAACACATAAAGATAGGATGATCCTGTGGCTGGCAGCAAAGCAGGGCTATTCTGCCCTTTGTAAGGTTATGCACACAAAGCCCCCATTCTTACAGAGACATGATGGCCCCCACAAACATCTGTGCTCAGCACCACTTGAGGAGAAGCCAAAGTGGTAACATTTAAACTTTTCTTCTCCAATTTGTCCACACAACGGGGCTCAATTCAGTAAGAACTTGCAAGTTAAAATTATAAAACCCATGTTAAGCGGGTGAAAACTTTTCAGTGGTTCAACTAGGGGGCCTGGATTTATTCTGGCAGTGCTGGCTGAAGCCAAAGGTAGGGCTTCCATTCTCAACACTGAATTTGTTATCCCAGCTTCAACCTTTAAAAGAGGGGGGTTGGGGTGGAGAAGGCTTGAAGGGTTTGAAAACCTCACAGCGTTAAGCTAAATTTCAAAATTTGGGGAGGCCCTGGACAACAATTTTTCACACAATTTTTTTTGTGTGAACACCACAGGGGAAATAGGCTCTGTACTTCACCAACAACAGGGTTTTTTTCCCCCCCTCACCGCTATACATATGTAAAAGGAGGCTAATAAAATGGTTGAAGAAAAGCTTGCTGCTAGTAAATCTTCTGGAGACAAAACCCTCCACTTGTGCTGCTTCAAAGCTGCCCAGAGCTACCAGTTTACCCCAAAAGTCCCAAATCGGGGCTGCTGATTGGAAAATAAAAAGCCTTGCGCATAAAAACTTTGCTCCAATTGTTATGCAGTGAATGTGACGTTCACATACAGCAGTTTTACTTGACCAAATGACTCCCAAGTATACAAATGAAAAGCTTGTCGCCTACACATTTTAGATCCTGTGGAAAGGTCCAGCTAGGGTAGGTTTACAATGAAAAAGACTATTATAATGACAAAGCAATGCCATATCTTGTAAACGCATCGAAGAAAGCTGGACCAGTTGAAAAAAAAAAAAAACAAATGGGAAAAAAGTAGCCACAGAGCTGCTTGATGAAGCATTGGGAAGGTATAATTTGGAAGTAGCCCTTCCAGGAGACAGCAGAGAGAGGAGCAGGATCCTTCCCTGCCCTGCAGTGATGCCTGTGTTGCAGGACTGGCTCGCTGTGCAGGAGACAGTGTGGCAACTGGCCGTGATCTTGTAGAGCCCGAAAGGAGTGGCACGGAGCATACTCCCGCGGGTTGCACACACCACAGTGTGGCAGCTCCCCACCCCTCCGCTCAAGCCGTCGCCTTTGGGAACGTGCAACCGAAATGAGGCCAGGCTATGCCAGCAAGCCGACCTGTAGTTAAGTGCTTAAGGAAGGGATTTTCTGAGCCAATCCCTTAAGCAGAAAACTATTTAAACTACCCTGGGACTTAATGCTGAGGAGCTTACCCTAAATTCAGCCAGGTGGAGGTCTCCACTAATCCTGCTAGCCTGCATCATACCTCTTTGAGTCCATGCCGAGCCAACAACGCCCATGCTGTGCAGTACAGGTATTGCTGACCAGGTGTCTCACCGATGGTATCTGCCACTCTTGGTTTGGGGTTATCCCACTTAAACATCACTAGCTGTTTTGATAACTCTTTGGCCTTCCCTGTCGCTAATTCCTATCAGGCTGAGACCTTTTTCTATGCTTTTCCTAGGTGTCCCAAAAATCACAGTGTTTTATGAAGGAATTTTCCGACAACAGTGCTTACCTGTAGCCTCGGTCCAGCCCATTTGCTGGGGAACCCACATGGTTGACTGGGGTGTACCCACAGTGCTTTGGCAGCCTTGGTTGCAATTTTGACATGTCAGTGACACCCACCTGGAGGATCAAGACACTGATGTGCTTGCTCACAGATGTTTTCTCTCTGTTCTTTGATGTAGCATAAAAAGCAGCATCGCCTGGCTGTCATATGGCTCCTCTCCACTCTCTATCTGTGTTACCGAGAGCAAGTCACAAGGTGGTAACAGAGCGATTCACACGTGGCAGGTTCTCAGCAGGTGGCTTTTGGCGGAAGTGATCCATGACACGGTACGAGGCTCGGAGGGGCTGAGCGTGGCGATGGGATGTGCTAACCTTCCCAAAGCAGCACCCGTCTGGCTGCCCAAGTGGGGATGAGTTCTCACCTGCAGACATCCTCCTCACGCAAGAGCGAGTGCAGAGCCTCTGAAAGGACTTCTTGAAGTAGGAAGGAGGGCCCAACCTCCCCACCACCACCTTTGCTCTCTCTCCTGTTTTAAGCTTTGCATCTAATGCAGCACAGCCGAGCATCCCCTGGGTTCAAGGCATAGGTCTGTAAATGCTTTCTGGCGGGCAGAACCCTCTTTTCATGAGGAAGAAGCATGACACTGGAGAGGTGTGGCCATGGGCCACTGGTGGTCTCTGATGTCCCTGCTGTGGCTCCGACGGGGAGCACAAGATGGTCCCAGCGGCAAGGCCAGGCCTGAGCGAGAGGCAGCACCAGGCAAGGCAGAGCAAGGGCAGGGCTACAGGCAGGCAGCCAGAGCCCCCATAACTGGGAAGAAAGACAGGAAGGGGCCACGCCGTGGGGGAGCAGGGGGAAGCCTGTCAGGGAGCAGCAGCTGGTGCTGCACCCTGGGGCACGGCTCATCCTCTCCTGGCTGCAATTTCGCTGTCTCCACCAGCCTGCCTCTCCAGGCAACTGCCGATTTCGCCTGCGCCTAAAGCTGGCCCTGGGAGCCAGGCTGGCAGGGAGCAGCTCAGCTCCTTAACGCTCCAGCTGGCTCCGAGGCCGTCGCAGCAGCTGAATGAGGAGGACGCACTCCTCGGCATGTCCTAGTTCCCATCAGCTGGCCGGGGCAGACCGTACGCTCGTTAAAAACAGACAACGAGAGCACGTGTTGCTCTGGCTTGTCCATACCCAAGCCTCTGATTCAGGATCATGAGAAAAAACAACTGGGGCAGGAGTTACATGAGACCCGTGGTGAGCTCCTGGGGTGGAGGTGGCCGAGTGCCGGACACTGCATTGGTGCCGCAGAGGAGCCAGTGCCGGCCCTGGTCAGGCAACACACAGGGCTGGGGTCTTGGCATGCTGGGAAGGCAAACACAGAAGACACTGTACAGGTTTTGAAGGCAAAAGTATGTCCAAAGGTAACTTATATTGGTTTGTCTGTTCAAAATAGTTCATAGAAATTTTAAATGAGCCTCCTTTGACTTCTAGTTTGGAAAAAAATATTTAAAGTACCATGACTCAAAAATTAGTGTGTGTTCTTGTCTTACCTCTTTCTGGAAGTGAGTCCTGTCTTAAAATAAGACCACTCCCATATTCTGGTAGCTATACTCGTACCTAGTGGATGAGTCTACTGTCTAGGTCATGTATAAATACTTAACAAAATGTAAGTCCTTTACTTTGGCTACTTTTCATTCTGAAATACATCTCCACGGCCTGATCTGCAGACAAGGAACTAGTCTTTGAGGAGACTGAGCTGGAAGATACCTCCTCCTCCTCCATGTATTTATGAACCACAGGAAACATTTGAATAAATAATGTTGCTAAATCCTAGACAAAAGTTACTGAAATCCCCTGGTTTTAGTCAAGGAAGCATTGTTCAGGGTTTGTAGACTAGAAGGAAAACACAAAGTTCACCATTCCCTCGCTAAGCAGAAGTTGGTAGATGCTTTTTAGTAATACAGGGAGCATATACACCAGCCTGCACTTCTGGGGGCATTAGCAATTGGTAACCATTCTCAAAAGTGCAATACACCATGTTATGGGGTAACAGAAGAATTAAGTTGAAAAGCAGTTTTCATACAGCGGAGATTAGAAGAGAACATTTCACTGAATTTATCTCAAGATACAATTTGCTAACATCTTTTTCTTCCTTGCTCAAAACATTCTCCTGTAGTTATTTTTAGTAATGACATACATGTTTCCTAGTAAGGCACTTTGCATTTAATAGTAATAAGAAATAACATTATCTACTTTTTATGACTGAAGATTAAGGAGTCTATTCTAATAGCTTCAGTTGTCAACACAAGGTCCTCTGGTACTATGTTTCTTAGCTTCCCTGTTGTAGAAGAACATGTCTATGTAGATATTATTAATTTATCATTGCACAAAACAAAGTTTATGAACACTTAATATTTAATGTGCTGTGAATTTAATAATAAAAAATTAAGAGTCTACCTTACATCATTTTTTAACAACCTGATTTTTATTCTTCTCATTAGCTCTTTTCATGGCTCTATTCTGAGATTTTAAACCCCTGACTTGGGTTTAAAAGTATCTGGTTGTGTATACTGAAATGTAAAGACTTAATCTCCAGCCCAGTTGAATACAAGGACGACACCTTGGTATTAAGCACCACAATATTTCTACCATATGTGTAACATAGGGATATAAATGTAAAGCTGTACTGAAGTCAGCTGACCCCCCCAAGTTACACGACCTGAAGCCTTGGCTCCTCTCAGTAACTACAATAGATAGGCAGGCTCACTGCTCTTTCAAGAGAGCCCTGATGTTTTTTTGCATTGATACTTCACCTGGCGAGTGGGTAGGCACACGTTACAGCTTCTCCAAGGGCCCACACTGCTTCTGTCTGAGGAGTTTCTTCCATAAGCATGATTAAAAAAACAGTTTTCGACTGCAAAAGATGAACAGATCCTATTTGTTATTCTGGTTTCAGCTTTCCTCAGCACAATCTGACAGATCTTGTCCTTACCTGGAATTCCTCTCCAGGTGCTCAGAACAAATGAAGCACGCTGGGGGCTTAAACCAGGGAAAGTGTCTTTTGATGCCAGTGGCATCAGTGGCTCAGCCCCAGCTGAGGACCTGGTTCTGTTATGTCTCAACACACATAGCTTATGGTATATGATTTTGCTCCTAGAGCATGATTCATTCTAGATTTCAAGTACTGAACATGATTCATACTCATTTCTTTCTTTACATTTGTATTATCTAGCCTAGCTGTTGAGGGTTTAGTCAGAAGAATAATTAATGTTTGGTTGATAATCTGAATCCCAACAGCTCATCCCAGACAATGTTACTTGACAGCAAATCCTGCACCACAGAGATTAAGGGACAAATTTGCAAATGTCAGAAGGCGAGGGCTGCATGCAGAAATGCAGGCCACGTTTGTCGGCGCGCCCCATCCGCTCTGCCCCGCGCTGCTGCACAGTGGCCGTGACATTCACATCACACCAGCACCGACACACAGCCCCAGTCCGACGTGATGGTACACAGTGATCGTGTACTTAGGAATGCAGATCGCCAGGCACGCATTTAACTGGACGTTCGTATGTGCAATTATGTGCCTTGCAAACCCAACCTGCATGTGGCTCTTTGGGTTTGCACATCCTGCAATCCAAAGCAGACGAGCTTTAAAGTGGCTGCGACAAAAATAGAGAAGAAGCCTTCATTTTGTTAAAAATCTGGCATCGATTTTGCTTTTTTCCTAAATGAGACAGAAGGCAAATGTTCTCCAACAAAAAATAAACAACGACAATCAGAGCTGGAATATTAATATGTCTGAGTATGGGAAACAAGGAGGATGAGCCAGAAAGGAAAGCAAACAATGGAGCTCGTGCCTTGCCGGGCGATTATCCCAAGCGGAGAGCCATTGTCAGGGCTGCTCCCTCAGAGAGAAGAACACACAGCGACAAGGAAAAGAGAAGTGGCACTGTCCACATAAAGGAAATTTCGAAAACCACTGGGAAAGGATTTGGAGTAGAAAAAACCACATTGTTGCCCCTCCTCCCCCACCATGACTGCCACCAGTGCCAGGCAGACCCAGAGAACTTTCATCCTGGTGCTCTCAAACAAGCACAGGAGGGGAAAAAAAGAAAACCAGGGACCAATGACCACTGCATTGCATCAGGCCTCCTTCAGAAAGGACAGAAGGAAGACTCACAATTGCCATTGCCAACTTACTCAGACGCCCTGGCCAGTGAACACCAGCAGATGAAGTTCAGTCCCTCTTTGCTTCGACTGCCTTTGCTAGCAGGACAGCATCCCCCAGCAGCTGCACCGCCTCTTCCTGGGAGAAGGAAGAGATCTTTGTGAGCTTGACCTTACAAGAACCTGTACAGTATCTGCAGGTATTTCACTCAAGAGGAAACCAAGAATTTGTATGCCTATATTTTATGAGATGAGACTTCACAGAGTGCACGGGCACTCCCCTGAACTCCAGAAAACAGTGATTATTTTACCAGAACAGGAAGACAAAGCAGCGCTTGTCTAAGGGAGAAATTCGGACTTAATGGCCAAAGTATCCCAATAGGTTGTTTCATAATATTAAACCTCAGTGGAGAAAACATGGAAGAAGGCTAGGTCCTTACTAGGCACAGTAAATTCTAGCTATTTCATTGGAAATGCGAGGTGCGAATAGCCTCCAGATGCTCACCACACCCAGTGCTGTGGGAAGGATGGGAGTGTGGTGCAGGGAGAGGGTATCCCCTTGCCCGCCCACTCCTGACAGACCCAGGGGTACCTCACTGCTCCAGAGGTTTAACAGCTATCAGAGGAAGCTGATTTCAGGGAATGAATAAACACAGTGGCAAGCGTGATGTCAGGAAGATGACTGTCTTCACCTGATATATCACAAATCATGTGCCACCATATCACACCATGGGTCCCCTTTTCTACTCCTCACCGTTACTCTGAGAAGCTGATATTCAGCCTCTCCAAGAAAGAGTTCTCACAGGTCAGAGCTTGTGTGAAAAGGGCTTTTCCTCTCACAGTCTGCATGCTGCAAAAGAAAATTACTCAGTTCCTGTGCTTTCCAGGCAACAGGACAATCCCTCACACAACTTGTCATTGATCTGGGTATTACAGGTGACTTTTGGCACAACACCTAGGGGACAGAGCTGCAAAATGCCACCAAATACAAACCTCCATCAGGGTAAATAGCCTCCACCAAATATGAATGATCCTATCCTGGCTTTTTAAAAAGGTGTATCACTTACCTGAATAAATGAAAGTAACAGGTTGTTTGTTTGGGTTTTTTTTTCCCCCCACTCCTGCAGTTCTTGGAGTCTATTTCTGTTGCAGTCAGTGACTGTGCTGCCTGAAACACAGAGTGACATTTGGCTCCAGAGGCTTCCCCACCCACCAAGGCCCAGACTGTGCTTTATCAACCAGGCTGTTTGGCTCCGACTGTGACTAACTTATCCCTCAAACCCAGGGTTGTGTCTCTTGGTGCTTTACTGCTTTATACATAGACCTCTGCAGACAAGTTAGTATCTAATCTCCTTCCCAGACAATGAACATTATATTACATGTACAAAAAATCCCCACAAAACCACAGTGTAAGAACTAAGGGACTAAGGACTGAACGCGAAGTGTTCCAAGTAAGTGACAGTTCCTTGAAGGTCTCATGATTGAAATGTTGCCATATGAAATTTTGGAATACACGTGTGTAACTGCTTCCTGCAAGTGTCTTTTTAAACTCAAGCTGGACCCTTTAATTGCAAGGCTGGTGAAAGCTGCTTTGTAATTTGCAGAGGGTTTGTGTAATGCATGTACATATTTAGTGAGAGGTAATGAACCCTTCCTCACCTCCCATCCAATGAAGCATTAGCACCACCAGTTGGTCATCAAGTCTGAATAACACCCAGTCCCAACTGTAATAAGAACGCAAGAGCTTTGTTCAGGTTCTCAAGAGCAACATGTTGTGTCATCCAGATGGATCGCTTAGTTGGCCAGAAGCTGAGGCAAGTCATGTTAAAACTGCATAGGTGCATTTTTTTCTGGGTTTGTTGGTTGTACCTGATCTGTTCCAGCTTGTAATTTAAACCATGCTAACTAGGGAATCAGGAAACTGAATGACGAGCTCAGCTAAATCCAAGATCTCTCAGTACAGTCACATTTTTCAGTTCACTGGTGAAAGACTGAAGAAGATCCAGAGGAAATAGTACTAGCATTTTGAGATTGTTGAGTAACCTGATCCAAAGACGTACTAATCTGCAGAGGGGAGCATAAGAGTTTCATGTAAGACACTGTCAGGTGTTGAAAGTATAAAGCAAAATATCACAATTTTCAGTATGATTTTGTGCCTGATGCTAGCACATAATGCTTACAGAGCGTGACTCACGAGTAACACCAGAACTCCTCACCTGAGAAAGCACTTGCAGTGTTCAAGACCTCCCTTTGCAGGGTTGGAGGGTTTTGACAGATTTTTTTCTTTCAAGAGCTTATTAAAATTGAAAAATTATGCAGCCCATTGCTTAGTTGTTTTTCATAGGCTTTACAGTGCTCGCAGAGCATGTCGTCTTTGTACCCTGATTCTCAGCCTCCCAGGCTCTCTCTCTGAAGAGGCCAGGCAAGCTGCAGTGCCACGTAGCACTCGGAAGTGGTGCTTAGACTGTAAATATTATATGCTGCTGTAAGAACATTTGAATGGTAATACTCAAGCAATTACTTTCCTTTCAAGATCATTAAACACAAATCTGACTTGTATTTTAATAGGACTGCCAATGTATTTAATGGGGGGCAGTAAAGGGTAGGTTTTTTCTAATGGATGAATGTTTATATTATTATCCACTCTGAGAGAGCACATTAGAAGGAGACTGTATAACACTCATGTGTTTTGCCTCAGTCCTTTTCGCACAGTATTCAATTTTTTTTTTCTCAGTTTTGCATCTTACAGCATGACAGCAAAACTGCATTTGCAATAAATCCCACCACCATATTCTGATCACGAGACAAAAAAGACCAAATACAGTCATGCTGAACAGAATTTGCATTTCCATCATGTCTGTTAAAATTTCAGAGAAAGCCAATGCTTGGCAAGTTGGCAGGCCTGGACAGTGACACCTGCTATGCAGTCATGTGACAGGCACTGTAGGACCAGCAACACCAGCATCTCCTCACCACCTTGCAGACACATCTGAGGACTGCTTGGAAGCATCCCTCGGCAGGGTCAGTAGGTGTTGCTGCCTCTACGTACATTCCCATCCGCGCTCGGGCTGCCAAGAAGAGTGGTCACCAGAGCGAGGTGTGCTCTGGGTGGTTGGGTCTGCGCCCAAGTCGGTGACCGCTTTGCCACAGCACAGACCCACCCACCGCCACTGCTGCCTTCACTGCTGGGACCCGCTGGCGGGAAAGCAAGCAACTGCCCTAGTCTTTTAGTAACTTAATAAGCAATTTGTACAGACCTGTTCCTGACTACCTAATCCATATTAGTAAAACATTTGCATCGTCTTGTTATTGTGAAGTTAAGTCACATAGTTTTTGCTATAGACAGAGTATGGTGTAGGCAGGAAATCCAAGCCAATTTGGGACTGTCCTGTACAGGTTGTGCATTTTGGGAGCTCAGGAAAGAGTAAATGCTGCAGTCTGTTACCACTTCCTACTCACTCCTCAAAAATGGAGGCTGGAAAAGACTGTGCTACGTGACTGGTTAGCGGTTGGTAGCCTCTTGACAGTAGTTAGAAAATTTTGGTTATTTTTTCCTTCCCACTTGTGCACATACTATAAACACACACCCTTCCCCGCTAACTGTAGTATAGGTTTTGCATGTGCTTCAGAGCAAACGTAGCTCCACAGGTTGTATGATGTTATTACCTGTGCCTAAAATGCAGGACTGAGAAATGCAGTTCTCTTAAGTCAGCGTTTCCACATCAGTCTGAATTTATCCATGCAAGTTTGTTGTTCAAAATGACACCCAGTCTAATAGCTGAGAATGTGCACATGAACCACCTGTATCCTCACCAAAATGTTTCAAGTGTAAATCTTGATGTCTGTTAGATAGTTGTGGGCAGCAGTTATTACAAGCCTGTCAAGTAGATATTTATAGGTCTGCATCATAAACATTGCAATAAAAACTTCAGCAAGGTGGTTTTAAATCCAGAGCTCGTGGAAAGAAGCCCAGGAATAAAAGGAGAGAGCAAGGTGAAAGGTTTTCTACTACTTTGTATTTTAGTGGACAATAGCAAAAGGCAACCAAGAGTTGCTACAGGGTCAAATTTATAACCAGGACGTATGGTGCTAATAAATGGAGAGCACTTTCATTTCCCCCTCACCCTAGGGAACAGAGAAATCATATAGCACCAAGAGTGCCCCACCTCACTATCTGCTTGGTGTGGGGCTGCTCCAGCAGCACGTCTCTGAGCACTCTGCTTGCCAAGAGCTTCTCCAGGTCTAGGGGAGGGCTTCACTGAAAATTCCCACCCTTAGAGGAGAAACAACACAGAGGCCACAGCAAAAGCCCTACACAGCTGCAAGGGCAGGGGAACATGTGGAGCATGGTATCTAAGAGCTGGATACAAAGGCAGAACCTGCTCTGTGGTGAGTACACTCACAGGAATGTATGGCTTGACCACTCCTAAGAGAGATGCTCCACACACTACGGCTGCCATGTTTGGGAATATCATTATAGAAAACTGTTGACATTTTCACAGTTAAGAATGGTTGTCTGGAATTCATGGATAATTTAGTCTTTTTGCTTGCAGAAATAGTGTGATATGCTCTTTAAATAAGCATATAAAGAGACTGATGTGTGATGTTTGTGGGTTCAGATGTTCTGAAAAGTGACGTTCCTGTATGGCAGAGAACAAGGCTTAAAAGGGGATATTATTTATAAAAGCACCACCATGCACAGGCAGTGTTTATTTACCATTTAAATGCCTCATTTCTGTTCTGGCTGTCTGTGCTATAATTTGCACAGGCACTTAAATTTGAGCATAAATAAATTCAAAGAAGTAGTGTTTATGCAGAGTTAGGACGAGGAAATCAAGCACTAAAAGATGGAGGCCGCTCCCGCAACATTGGTTCAGCCATCTTACCCACCTTGGACTTCTTCTGAGGGTCCCTTCGGTGCCAAGCAAGAAGCCATCCACGCTTGTGTTTGAAGGGCTTCATCAGAACACCGGTGCTGAAGATTTGAGCAGGTGGGCAGCGTGAGCCAAGCACCAGGTGGCATCTCATCATTACTGAAAGGCACGGGGTGTGATGAGGCACCTCCAGTATCTCACCAAGATCCTCAAGACTAAAAGCTTTTTCCCCTGGGTAAAGTGAGACACAGACTCTGCTCTAGGATGAGGGTGGCAAGTGCCAGGGAACAGCCTTGGGGCGGCAGGCTGTGGTGGGGACGTTAGTCACTGTCCCTCACGAGTGTTGGAAACGGGGTGGCCAAACTGCACCTCCTCCTTGAGCTCTGCCCTTTCTCCCCCCCCAAATCTGTAAATGCCCTCTTTGCTCCCACACATTTGACTTTCTCTCCCTCATGCTTACAGACACGTATACAGGAGAAATGAGATCATGTCATGCGCTCACAGCCTCGTGGAGACACAGAGCAAGGACACACTGGCTCCTGTGGGCAGGGGAGGTGTGGATGCTGCTGAGGTGGCAGGGAGCCATGCAGTTCAACTGCTCAACTCGGCAGGGACAGATTTACATCACTTTTATGGCTGTGTTAGAGGAAAGAAATCTGTCGTAGGGTTTGATTAAATTATTAGGAGTATAAATCCCTCATCTGGACCCCCACTTTATGCGTCCAGGCAGAAGCAGTGAGTTATTTTGGCAGAGGAATGCAAGATACCTCTTGCTCACTGTGCCTATTAAAAGGGTGAAAAAGTCACATTTTTTTCATCACATTACAGCAAACTCCTGTCTTGAGCCCCTGAGAAGAACAGGCAGTAGGAAGAGAAATGAGCAGAAGGAAGAGTTATGTGATTTACTTACCATGCTTGCTCCGTTGCAGTTCATGGAGAAAGTGCCCCTGCTGAGTTGTCCTCTTCCACAACACCGGCCGTGATGACTTACACATCAGAGCTGTACCAGCTCCTGCCTTTGACAAATTGTCGGAGGGTGCACAGCCTCTCCAGCGGGTCCCTGTGAAGCCCCTTTGCACTGAAAAAGCACTTGCAGGCCAGAAGGAACAAGCAGGGGAGTCCCAAAATCCGGAGTGGCTGTTTCAGAGTTGTAGTCTCAGGAGATATTGCTGTACTTGGGACAAGATCTGTTTGGAAAGTCAAATCTTCCTTTGCTTCTCCTTTGGATGCATCAAAGAGAAAAGCCTGTGATCAGTAAGATATTTGATGACAACTACATTGCAGGTAAGAGAGGAGATGCTGTTTGGGGTCTGCTTTGGCTTCAAATGGGGACCAGGCAGTGTCAGTACCACACTGCTGTTTGCCACTCTAACTAAGCGGAGGAGCCATCCTTATCTTTCTCAAACTCGTGTTTCCACCAACACCAGTACAACATCATCCAACATACATGTTGCCACTGCAAAAGCATTTTCTTACATCCTGCCTTCACTGCAGGGAAATCTAACAACCGAGGCATGTTTGTTTTATGGCTACGAGATCACACCTCATCCTACATCAGGTGAAGGGCATGAAGCCACACACTGCAGGATTTATGGGAGACAACAGGCACGGCTGTGCCCATCTCACGGGCGCTGTGCAGGGACTGTGGCACCGCGGGTGCAGCCGGGCACCAGGGCTGCAGAGTGCACAGGGGTCTCCAGGCTCTGGTCTTGTGAATGCAAAAACTGAAGGTGTCAGTCCCCAGCAGGGACCAACGAGATGTCATGTTTGCAAGGGATTTGAAAGACATGTTGTCCTTAATGATCAACAGGGAATATCAGGTTGTTGTTCTTCTCATGCTTCCCTAATAATTCTCCAGCTTTGCCCACAGCAGCACGTTTGTTCTGGGTCATATTCTGATTTAGTTACAGTTAGCTTTGGGAACAGCCCCCGTCATTTCTGACAGCAACAGTACATAGCCTACCGACTTCAGCAGGAGGGGAATGCCACCCCTTCTGTGCACATGTGTGTGTACGAGTGTCTTTTGAAAAGCATTAGGCATACATTAATACAAACAACTAAGACTGCTATTCCTTTGCATCAGCCTGATAGGCAGCAGCTAGAGTGTGAACCGCTCTGTGTATCAATTAAGTGAAAAATAAATAATAGAGAGAAAGTAATATCTTTAACAGTGTATTCACTGGCATATACATATTTATTAGATATCAAACATAATGCTGCTCATATCATTGTTCATGTTCATCATGAAGCCCTAAAGTCATTTACGGTATCATGGTTTAAATGATGAATGTCAGATATAGTAGCAATGCCATATTCCTCAAAGCAGGGTTGCTGATAAAGCTGTGCTTTTTATTTTTTGTTTCCTTCGTACACTTGGCCTATTATTGATGTGTATCTGGCACAGGACATCAGGTTTCTCCAACCTAAGGGAATAAAATTAATTTCTAGACTTTTTTCAGCCTGCAAGTTTTAACGCACCTCTATCCTAGTCATCCCACCTTTAAAGACAACCCAAAGGGAGGCAGAGGGGGCAGGGCTCATCTAGTGAAAGTGCACTGTTTGGGTGAGGTGAACCAGGCAACACAGCAAAGGCATGTGTGATTTGCTGGATGTATGAGTAGCAAGGGGACTGTCTCATGAAACATGGTTAAATATGTAAACTCTGCCTAGGGAAAATGTTTATTTACCTAGATTGACAGCGATCAAGGTAAAAAGCACTCAAGATAAATGGCTCTTTAGGCAACTTTAATTTGTTGATGGATGGATTGATGGGAGAATGGTCAAAGAAATGACAACATAACTCTCTGTAATGGAGATATCCTGTCTGCTGGAGTTTGCAGTACCATTTGGTCTAATTATTCCTGATCCATCTATGAGCAAACTTTGCTCCCAGTGAGACAAGTTGTCATTCCTTTCCTTTAAATAAAAAGATGAGGAGGTAAAATCAAGAACAATTAGAGCAAAGGATGGTGACAACTTCTGCAGTCAAAAATAGATACAAAATCATGCCTATTGCTTAAAGATGGTTTACTATATTAATTGAAATAGTTGTGCATTCTATTATGCAGTTTGTATGGGAACAGATGGCCCATTTCACAAATAAAGCCTTGTCTTTTTACATTGCTTCAACAAAATAATGGTGAATGAACACTGCTATTGTAAACGATTCCAAGTTAAAACCTTGTAGCATCAGAATGGGCTATGCTCTTCTGGTGGAAGCTAGTGGCAAAGCAAGAAAATCGATCATAGAATCACAGAATAGTCTGGATTAGAAGGAACATTTAAAGGTCATCTAGTCCAAACCCCCTGCAACAAGCAGGACATCTTCAACTAGATCAGGTTGCTCAGAGCCCTGTCCAACCTTACCTTGAATATTTCCAGGGATGAGGCTTCTATCACCTCTCTAGGCAACCTGTGCCAGTGTCTCACCATCCTCATGACAAAAGGCAGAACTCCTAATGCCTCAGTCTTGCTCACACTTCCTGGAACACAAAATAGGTTAGGTTACTGGTCCTGCAGCACAGAGTAAGTTGGGAAATGGCCTGTAGGTCTGGGTAGCACATGAATTTTGTGGACTGTAGTGGCAACAGTTTGTCAGGTTTACAGCAGCAATGACATGGCTGAGAAAGAGGCGTGTGTGAATATAGTCTGTTGTGCTAATCAGTCAGAGGTGACTGCTCACAAAGCATCCTGAGGAACCACGGAAATACTCTGCCGTTATTACTGTGTTTATTGCAGAAGCCAAAGCTGCCAATCAGCAATACAAACTGATGTCTCAGATTTTCTGATCTGGTTGAAATATGCTTGCTCCAGGACTAGCAATAAAAGAGCAAGTACCAGCAGCTGCTTCCCTGGCCAGAGGGGCAGCTGCCCCCAGCATTACTAAGGGCAGCCACGAGGCTGCTCTAAGGCAACACAACCAAAGCCAATGCTTGTTTTTCTAGGGCTGGATAGCCTGCAGTTTCTAAAGAATTAGTTTCCTTTTTAACTCAGATTCCCAAAATTTAGGTTAATCCATATCAGTGTCACTATTGGAAATTGCATCTACAGTGCAGCTTATTTTATGTGGGCTGGCACAACGATGGGTGGCATGGAGGGCTGCAGTGAAGAGCAACTGCATGTGGAACGGGTGCTGGTGTCAGCTCACATTTTTGTAGAAACCATCACCACAAACAACCTGAGTGTGAGCTCTGCATGGGCCTCTTGGAGGAAAATTCATCACGGTAGCAGGGGTGGGAACTAAATTGTTTTGGCAACAAATTCACTTAGACTGGACCCACTGAATGTGCAGGCCTGCCCACGAATGTTTGATTTGCTAAATGGGAGTCAGGCAGCTCCCCTCCCTTGCAATGACATCAGGGTGTCGTACAGCCAGAGCCCTTTCCACAGACACCTGCCAAGAGCACAGAGGTCACCAGGAGCAATTAGCCACCACCTCGAGACCTACCCTCAATTGCAAACTCCTCCTGGCATCAGGATGAGGCTGGGATGAAGCACCAGGTATGTGCCACAAGGAGCAGGGGACCTCCAGGTGACCATGGCTTCATCGCATTGTCCCTGCCGAGTGGCAGGGAACAAACAGGGGCCCTTCGACAGCTCTTCTTGGGAGCACAGCACCGCAGGGGAGCAGCGGGCACAACCCTATCCAATGCGCTTCTGTGCGGCTTGGATCAGCCCCAACAACACGACAAGCACATATGCTGCTGCTGGAAATTTTATGTGGAAAAAACCTAACCTAGATTGTAGTTTATAGTTCTTTTCAGCAGGACTGCATGAAGCTAATGACACAGAAAGCCATTTGGGTTAAATTGTGAAACAAAGATGCAGCACCTGCTTTTATGCTTCATGTGTTACTAAAAATACTTCTTCCTTTCTAAAATGCAACACAAATGACAATAGAAAACTCTACAATGACATTGGTGACATTATTAAGGGGGGTTTCACCAGTGTTCCTGCGCACAGAAAAATGGAAAAAAAAGATAGCAGAAAGAGAAGACATCATTGTGCCATTGCTTAAACCCTTGGTGCATTCATATCTGAGGTAATTCATTGCTCTTCTGGTCTCTCCATGTAAAAAAGGGGATAATGATAGGTTTTAGACAAGAGAGATGAGAATGATCCAAAGTATGGAAGAGCTTCCATATGAGAAGAAACTAAATAACATCTATTTATCTTGAAAAAGAGACTCCTGAGGGGAGAAACATGGCAAAACATTATGGAAGAAGTCAATCAAGACACAAAGTACCTCAACAGACAGATGAGAGGGCTTGAAAAACAAATAAAAGTTTTGAATTTAACAAAATCTAATATTTTGGGGCAAGGTGTGGAACCCTGGTGAGGTCAGTGGTTCAAACAAGGGGCTACACCAACCCCTTTGGGGGTTGCTGGGGACCACATAGGGCAAAGGGCACCAGGTCCAGTCGCAGGCAATGATCCTGCCCATGTCAGGGCAGAGCTTGCAGTCAGGTGTGTCCTTGTCCCCAACCCCTGTCACCTCAGGCAGTGGGCGCGGGTGGAGGTGTGGAAGCCCACCTCACCGGGCACAGGGGACCCCGGGGCAGCTGTCTTTGGGAGATGCCACTGGGACCTCTAAAGAAGTCTTCTTGTATTGGGCACAGCTCACATGGGTCAAACACCACATTTATTCTTAAAACATTTTTCTCCTTCCACTCTTCGGAATCATACAAAAAGCCCTGACTCAAGCAAATTTTTTACCAGTGAAAAGGGAGCATTGCCAGAGAGTATGAACCCCTGTAGAGATTTTACTTTTGCTATTGATTTTATGCGTGAGATGCTTAGCTACTCTGATAATATCTGACAGTATAAGAAGCCAGAGAGAGAATAGAAAGGTTAATACAGTTACAATGTCACCAGAATAGCTGGTAAAATTTCTGGAAATTGTGGTTTTAAATCTGACTGAAACACCTTATTGTTTATCAAGCTGGGAAGTGTTTTGACCAAAAAAAATCTCCTCCTGTTGAGGAGTTTTAATCATTATTTTTGTGAGAAGGATGTGCAAGGTAAAATGGGATATATTAAAGAACTATAAATGCTTCAGAAAAGGAAATACATAAATGGTAGACATCTAAGTGGTGAACTGAGGCATTCACATTCCTACCCTGCGAACAGCTTGCTATGTAGCTTCTGTCGCATCGGTACTATCGCAGTTTCTTGAGTGTTAAAAGCCCTCATTGAAAACAGTTTTTGAATAAAGAGATCTCTGAATAACAACACTGCTCCTCTGGGACAGCACAGACCAGAAGGCATGGGGACAGGGGACAATGTGTCCTCAGCTCCTCTGGAGCCTCAGAAGACATACAGCCAGATCTGCCCTTTCAAAAAAAAGCTGCTCCACCAAGCAAAGCTGCTCTCTGAAGACGTCTGCCCACCCAAAACAAAACCTAGAGCCAAATGTTTTCTAGAAGAATGTTCAAGGGCAAATTGCTTTTAAAAATAAATAGAAGCATAGCTGGAAGCCTGGCTGTAGGTTGCGTGCTCCCTGGGTTTGGTTGCCCTCCCGGGGTTAACAGTTTGATTCTTTTTGGACTGAGGAGGGACTTGAATTCATATTGGTCACTTTCTGTGCAAATACTCTCGTATCAAGGGTTTTCAATATGAAGCATAAGCTAATGTATTTTAAAAGTGCAGGTCTGGACAGCTGAGCTCTGGAGAACGGGCAGAAGCTGGAGCACAATCCCACCCTTCATTGTGCCAGTTGGTTAACGCCAGGACTTCAAGGGGAGCAAGGTTTTAGTGCTTGCCCTTCTGGGCAGCCCATTCCTCCCCATGCACGGTCCAGAGAGCCTGGGCCTCACGCTGAGCTTCACACCAGTGGCCCAGCCCTGGAAAACGTGGAGGTGCACTGTCTGAGCTGTGCTGGACTGCCTCTGCACCCAGTCTGTCCCCAGATAAGCCTAGTTTTGAGCATTTGAATTATGTGTCAGAATTACGTATTCATTTAAAAAAGTAGTGCTTTCCACACAGCTATTTGAGCATTGTATGTCAAGAGATTAAAATATCTTTCATTTCAGTTCATTTAGTCCAGCAAGTCTCCCCACTGTAACTGTAACCCACTCTGCTGCCAGGGAATATACTGGAGCTACCGCAGAGTTAGAGAACCAAAAAAATATACATTTGAAGTGACAGCATGAAAAAAGTGAATGGGAGTGAAATATAATTAGCTGAGGCAAGGACAAGTAGGTAAGTCTCCACAGTCATAATTTATGGGGGATATTGTTATAGTTATTACCATGCAATTTAACAGGAATACACCAGAGCAATTTTCGTATCTTAAAACATGCAGATGCACTCACATATTATATGAGAAAAGTCTCAGAACTCAAATCATCCAAAATAATCAAGAAAGTTATTATCATAAACAGCACAATTAACACAGGGATCACAAGGGATGAGTCTCCATTTCTGATAATCTTAAGAGAAAACGAAAGCATTATTAAAACTTTAGTGTAGAAACGGTAGCTACATTCACATCTCTCTGCACATCACTGGCACTCTGTACTCTCTGTCAGTCCCTCCTCTGCTGTTCCTTTGCCAGTCCCAGAACTAACAAAAAGTGTAGATTTGAGATCTCCTGAACCATCAGAGGACACACACGGTACAGAAAAATATTTGTATTGACCTTGTCAGTTTAAATTGATTTTTCTTTTTTTCTACTAAAGAGGAGCAGCCTTCAATTACTAAAAAGGAGAAGAAGGAAGTATGGATACTATGAATACAAGCTTCCGGAGATGTAAAGTTGCAAAAATAAAAACAGTGCTTTATGATGGTCTGTGCTGCCATCCATGATTTACAGGCTTCATTCTAATGCTGCTGTCAATACAGTATTGCTCTCATCAGCTGTATAAATTATTTCTACCAGTAACATGAGACATAGTGCTATCATTTCAACAAAAGGAGACATTCATCATTTTAATTCACACTTAAACTGCTGAAGATTATCCACTGTCCATTAGATTTCAACAATATCCAAACGTAAGCTGTTCTAATCATTGCTAAAGTACAATAACCACCAACTCAGAACCATCTGAAAAAAATCTGTCACTCCCACACTGATCAAGTTTCTATCTCCCTCAGAAGTTTTTTTCTCTTCTGTCCCTGCACTCACATGTGTCCAGCATGCTTTCAACTTAATATGCAGCCAACCTTTGAGTCCTCATAGTTGTCTACCTAAGGTGAATAGCTGGTGTAAATGCATGTTTCAGTCTAGTCGATACGGCTTAGAAAGAGTTGCTCTTGTCTTGGGGCATAAGGATAGGCTGGAAGAGCTCCTGAGGTTTATTGTTATTTCTAAAAATCTGCTCTGAAGTTTAAAAATGTTGTCCCAGATTTGGAAAGGGAGCAGTTACTTCAGAAGGAGAGATGAAGTACTGCAGCTGTCACTGCCATTTCCGGCATTTCTGGATCGCAAAATCATTCTCTGTTTATTAGCCATATACTCAAATAACACCACAATGAATCTCCAGGTAACACAAGTTAGTGGTTTTATCTTTTTCATTTGAGTCCAGAAATGAGTTGGGACATTCTCTGCATTTGCCCAGAGAGCCCCATTTCACTGAGACTGCCTTCCTAGCAAATGACTCTTAACAGTTAAAGCAAGAGCCCCATAAAACTCTCACAAATTAAGCCTTGTGAATGTTTGTTTAGATCCATATTTTAGATGCAGCAAATAAAGAAAGCCCATTATGTTATTCCAGGGTTTTTTTCTGCATCATTTTTTTTTTCTAATTCTGTGCCAGTCCATGTCTGTAAAAATCTTCTTCCCTCTGTTTGCTGAATCATGCCTGGAATCCATATTAGAAGTCAAGTGTAAAAAAAAGGAGGGGAAGCTGTGCTACAGGCAGCTGTTGTTGTCAATGCCCTTTCTTTCCCCGAAATAAAAGTCACACAAAAACTTAAAATCTTGCTAGGCCTCTACTCCTTACTGTCAACATTCTCTCCCTTCAGATCTGTAAAAGGGCAAATCTTTTTCTAGCAACAGCATTAACCCATTCGCAAGGTTTTGAAAATAGGCTTTCTGGCTTGCCCATAGTTGACACCACCTCGTACTGCTCCTACATGCCTGTGGCTTAGTGTGTTCTAGTGTCTCCTTAGCACTAGGAACTATTTCACAGCACCTCCCAAAAGAGCAGAAAAACAGTAAAGCTTGACTCTTGCCGGAGTGTTTGTTCTCCTCTAATCAGGGCACCGAAAAACAGAGCAAGGGAAGAGCTACTCATAGCACTTCAGAGGTAAATGCTACAAATACACAGCTAGGGCAGAAAGTTTTACAATCCAGTATTAATTTGATTATGTGGGAATATTGTGATACGATCTCAAGCCAATAATTAGGCTGCTAATTGACAAGATATTTACTCTTGTCTCGGTAAGAGTCATGATCATACTCCTTAATCATTGCACAACACTTCTCAAATTGGAAGCAAGACAGGTCAGCATAACAACATAAGAAAGACCCACTGTTGACTTCATGTATATAAAAACAGACAAAGAGATAGATATGTTTTGTAGCAGCACATAAAATGTTCTATCTATGTGGTTTTTTAGCTTCTGGACCAAACTTTATTCCGTTTTCACAAACCACCAACTCAACAATCTTATTTCCTGTTGTCAGTGACAGTCACCAACATGTCTGTCTGCAACTCCTAGCAGACTCTCACCTCGGGAGCTGAAGCCGATGTCGAATGGCACTATTTCCCTCTCTTACTAGCAATGCACGAAGCATATTTTCAGATAATTGGGTTTCAGGAGCCACATGCTCCTGTCTCCAGTTGAACTGAACTAACTCCATCACACTCACTGAACAAGAGCTATGGCCGTACGCCGCCTGCTGAAGGCCTGACCAGTGCTCGCCAGTGCTGGCAAGCAGAAAAGCCAACTCCTAACAGCAGCTCTTCGGATTTTTTTTACATTGTTGTAGTTTCTAAACTGTGGTTGACCTATCCCTTATCATCCCTGAGGTCCTAATAAATAAACCTCACACGCACTAGGAAAATACCAAATAGCAACATATGTGAACCTGCCAGTTTTGTATGACCTTTATTGAAACCCCTCACATCTCTGCCCTGTCACCTCCTGTCCCAGGCTGTATGCAAGGAAGGGGATTTTTTTAGATATATCAACACCTGACAGTGATTCATTGGTCTAAAGTGTTTGGGCATCACAGGGTTACTCAGTTATGCATCCTCAACAACTTTAAGAGCAGACTGCTGAAACCCCACCTGTCTTTGGGAAAGGACCTAAACAAAAATCATGGACTAGAATCATAGAATCACAGAATTGTTCAGGTTGGAAAAGACCCTTGGGATCATCAAGTCCACCATTAACCCTACACTACAAGTTCACCCCGAAACCATATCACCCAACACCACATCTAAGCGACACTTAGACACATCCAGCCATGGCGACTCAGCCACCTCCCTAGGCAGTCTGTTCCAGTGTCTGACCACTCTTTCCATGAAGAATTTCTTCCTAATGTGTAACAACCATAGACTGGTTGAGGTTCAGCTCCAAATCTGAACTTTGCAATGGGTCCCTCACTACAGAGGCAACACATATCACTGTTATGCTATGCTGGGAAGAAAAAAAAAAATCAGATTGTAAAAGTCAAACAGTGCTTTCTTTTTTCATATACATACAAAAATATGGTATCTATGCATTCAGATGACAGGCAATTCCAAAAGGGAGTGGACATCAGTTAAAACACATAACTCTAGACCAGCGGGTAATCTTAGTGTTTTATCATAATGCTACTAATATTTAGTGAGTTACTAACATGCCTGGAATCCACTGACATTTCTCATTCAAGACAAGGATGAAACCTAAAGATGCATATTTGGTGATATGTCAACATAGAAATGAAAGGAGGAATAGAAACCCTGTGTGGTTTTTGCAATGTTTCCTACCAATTAAGTGTTAAGCATTTTACTGAAACTGTTCACAGGAGTTCTTCATTCAGGTATTATCAAAGTCTCCAGACAGCCAACCACAGTGGGTTTCCAGAAGTGGGGTTTTGTTTTGTTTTGTTTTTCTAAAAGGAAGCAAGAGGCAGAATGTTGTAATCTGCCCCTCAACCTATGACCTCCTTGCCAGCAGACGGTGTGGATTTGGAATGGGAAAACTGGATAAGCACTTGAAAGAGATCTACTGAGAGCACTTAAGCAGGCAAATTGCATTAGATTCAGGCAAGCTCTTGAATCAAAACTGGTCTGAAACTAAGAAAGTAATATGTTATGGAAATACCATAGATCACAGAATCATAGATGCATGCCTTGTTCGTAGCCTACCCCAAGCACTTGCTATGGCCACGGCTGGAGGCAGGATGCAGAGATGTGCCTTCCTCTGAGCTCTTCTGGCTGTTCTTATGGTCCAGAGAAGTCACAGTAAAAGCCCTGCTGGCAGGAAAGCCATGTTGGCTTCATGTTGACATGAAGCTTGTGCTTAGCTATCCACCTATTTTTTTGATATTTTCTAGTCTTTAGGGCTTCAGTTACCTCTCAAATCTATACCTATAAAGTAATTAATTCCTAGTGATACATAAATGGTTATACTGCTGAATTTTAGATGGATTACGTCTTGTGTGCTTCAGGGAATATCAAAGTGACATGACTTCCCTCAATACTTCTGTGATACACCTGAGAAAGTGGTGACACACCCAGAGCAATTTCTCTACCTTGCAGTTCTTTCCACATACACATCAACCTTTTTTTTTTAAAACTTATTATATTTTTGTGTGTTGCCTTTACTTTTCACTACTGTGAAGTTACATAAGATGATTAATGCTCTCTGACTGTGTAATGACTTCATCTGATTTGTGAAAAAATAATTAGAGAAGAAAGAAACCGCCCTTAGAAAAAACTGTGAGACCAGATGGAAAGGTATGTCTTGGGCGTGGGAATGGTTACACAGTAGTTTTGGGGAAACAATCATTTGGTGATTTTGCTCTTCTCCTCAGGGCTTGCTCAATGGTGACCTCGGTGACCAGCATCTTAACTATCAGAAAAGTTTAGGAGAGAAATTAATTAGGGAACTTTGCCCTTTTTGGCCAAGAGATTCATCTGAGTTGAGCTTCTCTGAAACTTTTGACCAGCCAGGGAAGTCCTTCCCCATAACTTTAGTATTTATCAGAGGGTTTGGTTCAGTTTCAGAGGACAAATCATCAGGCTGGCATCTCCACACCCAAGTGGGAGTGAATACAGACCAACCTCTGCCAAAATAATAACAATAATAAAGACAGAAGTGTTGACTAGTACCTGTCCTCAGCCACTTCCTCCACTGATAAAGCAGGAAACAAAAGGAGAGATTCAGAAAACAAAAGCAATGCAAGGTCATCTATTAGCACTTACTACTGTCACCTTACAGCAAGGGCTTCATAGTTCAGCGGTACAAATTTAGGACTATACACCTTGTGACAGACCTCAAAGTCGTCTTGGCCTTCTCCATAGGCTCTGGAACAGCAGTAGTAAGCACGTGAGGCTGTGTGACCCTCACTGTCCAAAAAGCTGTATAGGGACCTGAGCTTAAACATAAGGAATTACTTGACTCAACATATTGTGTGAACCTGAAATAGGATTGACATTTTAGAGAGGTTCTAACTTTATTCGCTTGAAAAGTTTTCCTCCTAAAAATATTTCTAATAGATATCCAGGGGCACTGGAAATCTCAAAAAGGCACCTGTCCCTGCAGGTTTTCCCACTACCATTCAAGGTCAAAGGCTTATGGCTTGATTTAAGTAGTACATAGAATGGCAGGGGAGATCTCAGTTGGTGCTGATCACCAAAACTGCATTGGTTTATGTAACACAGAGCAATTTATCACATCTGGCAAAAATTAACAAGCTATCTTCCTGTGTGGATACAACAATGATTCTCACCTTTTTCATTAAAGTCTGCTAAAACCTCACTATTAAAATAGGTCTATCTACTTTCCTGTCCCAGGATTCTTCTCCCTCTCTAGGTAAAACACCGTGGCTTTTCTAGGACACAGCTTTACATTTCATTTGATCTGAGAATCTCGTGATCAGGATAGGGTGCAATACAAGTAATTTCCTCCAGCTCAAATGTGATCTCAGAGGCTTTCAGCTGGAGACATTTTAGAGCTGGAATCAGTTCTATACAGTTCTGAAAAGCGTCAAGCCAAGTTTTGACATGTCATAAAATATTTATGTCTAACCTGGGAACTTGTGTAGCAGCTGAAACAAGATAAAAAGAAAAAGACCCAGCCAGTATGGTGTGACTCTACATATAAACGTTCTCATTCACTCTTGCATTTCACTATTGAATCTTAACTTTGCAACAACATCATATCGATTCAACTTAAAAAACAATCCTCTGCTCAAAAAAACCCACAAAAAATGAAGAAGAGTTAGGAGTTATATTTGGGGTCTAATTCTACTCTCCAGCAAAGCCAGGGTGTGCAGAAGTTTAATTCCTTTCAGTCTTAGAAGCACTTGTTAGTTCACAATCCAACTGACCTGTACTGCCTCATTTAAATAGAAGTGACAAGAATCTTAGGTCTTGGGGAAAAAAAAACAACTCAGAACTGTCAAGTGTGAGATTTCTTTGTTTATCTTGCTCAAGGTTCTCTAGATTCTCCCAATGTTAAAATCCATACACATATATTTGCGACAAGCAAATCATGGGATTTCAGAAGCTTATCAGCACTTGCTGGTAGAGAGAACCAGATGGGACACAAATCTAATATTGACTATCTGTAATCTTAATATACTATTTATATTTCAAATATCTACTTTTAGGTGGCTAGTTGTGGTAGAGATCAGAGAGAGATTATCTATGTATTTATTTATTACAAAGAAAGAATATTCTTAAAATCTTATTTACTTCTGAAAAACGGATGGGACTGAGTAACCAGTGCCAGGGATGAGTAATCAGTGCCAGGTTAGTCATGCTTCACTGGCTTGCAAGGGAGTGGAAGCTCACCGACATTGCAGCTCAGCAGCCCAGACCTACGCTCTGCCCGGCTCAGTGTCTGGTCACTGCGGATTCCCACTGAGCTGCTTTCCGCCACCTCAGATGGCTATGTCAGTCAAGTGGATATCAACTGCTTCTGTCTTTTCAAGGAAGATCTCTCCTTGTTCATCTTGTAAAGGGGTTTCAGTTGTGCCTGTGACACAAGCCATAATTCAGACTGGCAAACGCTATTCGGTTCCGTCAGGCGTACCGATGAGTTTTCGCAATGACGGCTTAGGCAAATTTCCTAATGATATGTTTCTTCTTGATGGGGAGTTGTTGGCCAAGAGCTCATGAGTGAGCAGTGCACTCTTTCCAGGAGAAAAGGAGGTCTGTTCATTGCCCAGGTCCCAGGTAGAAACTCAGATGCTAGAGGGCTGTTCGAATAAGGCCTGGCAATGCAGACACAATTAATGGACGTTGCACCTGCCAGACCTGCAGCACATATTAATGTTGCTTAGAAAAAAGGGTCATGAACAGAGATGTCAGACTCTGAGACTCCTAAGGAAATTACGCTGTCAGCGAAAGGCCAGGCAGACCCCCGAGACAGGAGAACGTGCCAGGAGGTTCCTTTCGCTGGGAATGCAGTTTTCCCTGTGGGGAGCGGGGGTTGGCAGCCACACACCTGCCTCCTCTGCAGCTTCCCAAGTGCCTCCCCAGATGGGAGAATTTGCTGGAGATGGCCCACGCTGCTCCGAGCAGTTCCCTGAGCCCTGTGGCTGCTGTCAGGGGAAAGAACAGTACGTGCAACATGGCATCGTTTCACTTCACTAAAAGGAAGCAGATAACACAATGGGTAAAATAACGTTCACAGTCTCCATGTGTGGCTCAATACTGGTGCTTAAAAGCAGGGTTTGAATACACCGGACAGCAATAAGTACGCAAAGAGGAGTATTTAAATGCTTCTAAATTACACTGCAACAAATTCCCTGCATTTCCTCACAGTTTTCAGTCTCCACCACTGTGATGCATGAGTAGTGGATGTAGCAGTGCTCTGCTCCACATACCTTCCTGCTCTTGCAGCAGCTGCGCTGCTCTGCGCTTTGAGTGTTCTCCTTTCACTTGGACACTGACAGACTTGCACAAAAAAGCGAAAGCAATTTGTTGAAACTTCACCCGTGAAAAGCTGCAAGACAGGAGAGAAGCCCTGGAGTCACAAGCTTTGCGGTGCCTGATTTCTAGAGACCCGGCCACAATAAATGCCCTCACACACTTGTAGCCTCCATCTGCAGCCCTCAGCGAGTGACCTCAGCGAGGGGCCCAGCCCTCCTGCACTGCCCTGCAGCCGGGTGCTGCTCACCCCCTTGCTTGGAGGCAGCCCCTGGGGTGCGGGGATTCCTCTCCCCCTCGCCCCTCTCATCTGGTCAGGGCAGCACACAGCCAATGCTCACCCAGGATCCAGCACCAGGAAACTCCTCCTTCAAAGAAAAAACTTTAAGGCTTTTCTTTTTCACCCATGAATAGATCAGGGAGCACTCTTACTTCAAAACACTATAGGAGGAGGTGATGGAGCTGTGATGGTTATTCAGTCACAGACCAGCTGGAGCACTCACCAGAACATGAAGACTTGGGATCATCTTAGCAGCTCAAGAACAGTTGTGCCTTCGAAGTTCAGTCCTGAAAAAAATCACACCCAAAAACCCGATAAATCATCCCAGGAGCAAGACAAATGTCCAGGACTCCAATGACCATTCTACGAGGTAAACGCCACTAATACTTTCTTCTCTTTGGCCCAATAAAATCCAAGCCACATTCTGGAAAGTAGAAAGTTCAAATCCATCATAAACATCACCTGATCCACAATATGGAAAAGAACTAGAATAATTGCCAAAATACAAAATTAGAAGCTAACTCTTTTCTCCTGTTTCCACACAGCCTCTTCTCCCACCTGGTTTCCTAGAAACAATTATTTGGATTCTCAGGTTGAGAGTCGCTGTAGGTAGCCACACTGGGATCTCACCCGGTGTGCTCCCTGAAATGCCTCAGCTGCCCAAACTTCAGCAAGCTTGTTGCAGCAGCATAAAACCCTCAACGTTTGCTGCATCAGGGAGAGGGAGAGGAAAAAAAAAAAAAATCTGCTGTACATTTTAAAAACCTTATTTCTCTCCTGTGGACCTAAGATGAGCAAAGAGAAAGCCTGGAAGTTTGTCCTGCAGTGAGCGAGCTGTGTATCGCCAGGACCTCTTAATACAGTTACAAAATTAAAGTGAAGGGCACCGAAAGAGGGATATTCTGTCACCTAGTCACTTCTCCTTTTGTGAAGCCACACATAACATGAAGTTAATTAAAGCTTCTACTATGAGAAAAAGGAATGTTCCATTTGGTAAATTTAGAAGCAGCTGGTTAGTTTTATCCATTACTTTTGTGCTAACATCAGTTGAGCTCATTCAACTCTCTCTTTTTATGAAGCTGTCCTTCCTATGCTACCTGATAGCTACTAATTGCTGCAACTACATTTCTGAATTGCAAATTTTCTGCACTGATAAAAACTTTGATTGCCTGTCAGCTACACATAAGGAAAAGATCACCAGTGCTAAATGAGGTGTTCCACGCTTGGATAATAATGCCTAATGAATTATTCAAAAAAGAATGCTTGAATGAAGCAAACAATTTGAAGGGTTACTAGCAGCCGTAACAGTTCAACAGCCAAAAGAACAAAAGTATCATCCTGAAAATTACACTAATGATTAAAAAATGCGTATTAATTCTACATTTGGAGAAAAAAGAAATGCCAATCTGATTTTAAAGGTTAATCATTATTTTTTCACTAATGCTCTCATCTCCGGGAAAAACACCCTTTACCAATATTTTAGGACGTATAATATTATGACATAACATATTTATATAATTTTCCAGGCATTAACCCTCCCTGCAAATTTCAAATGTCACTGTGAAGGAATGAAAAGCCCCGTTTCAAAGCTGTTACTGTCCACAGGATTCTTACTGCCACTTTTAAGGAACCTTGGGTCAGGCCCACTTTCCAGCACAGCAGCATCACACTGCTTGTGTTGTGGTCAAGCACCACTGAAGGTCCTCTAGAGATGGTCGAGCCACAGCCCAGCCTCAGCTGCACAAAACCATGGTCCAGAGTGCCTGAATTACTCCTGTCTTCATTGAGGTGAAGCCAGAATCTTAATCTCACCATTCACTTTATGAAAAAATTTGCTAAATGAGAAAACAAGTGATGGAAACAACTCACACATTCAAATTATAATGAAAACCATGGGTATATTCACATAACTATTGTAATAAGTAACTCTTTCCAGCCCAGATTTGATTGTATCTGTAAAAAAAAAAGTGGATGGCTAATGGGGAACAAAATATTTCCTCTAAAGGCTGCTGGCTAAAGGGGGAAGGATAAAAGAAAAAGAAATCCTTAATAAACCATGAGAATTTCACGGATGTCCAATGCTGACACATTTTCAGCTTTCATAAAAATATATACTTCCAAGACCAAAAGCGATAATTTATTATGACAGACTCTCTCTGGTTGCCAAAGAACAAGAAAAATCTGAGAACTAAATCCTAACGAACACCTCCTGTAAAATATTAACATAGCATATAGATGAAAAATAACAGCACAACGGTTGTGACTCGTTTGTCTGCTTTGCTGTTAAAAACACTCCCAAGTGTTCTATTTGGAACTGAGCTAGCGGAGACGCGTGCACCATCGTGTGCAGAGAGGTCTCACAATGACAGTGACTTCGCTGAGGAAGGATTTGTAAAACAGCATTTATTAAAACGAAACCCAGTCAACCACTTATCTACCTCTGTTGCAATTTTTACAGCTATAAAGCCTTTGGTATTAGACGCCAATTAGTGATTTTATTATAAAGATGTTCAATGTCAAGATAACACTTCTTCTCATTTCTGGCAGTGACACTGAATGGTGGATAGAAGAAATGACTTCAGGAAAGCTTAGCTGACCATCTGCTTAGGCCTGCTCACTCACTGATGATTAATCCTTTCCCTCGAGGACAATGTCTCCATGTGTTTCTCTTGCTGTCTTTTTAATGTCACAAAAAGAGGTTGATAAACACATTCAAGTCACAATTAAAAAACATTTTAACTGACCAGTTGCCACTGATGATATTATTAGACAGTTTTAGTCACTGTTGTAACAATGAGTTTAGTGGTGTTGATGTGAAGTGGAGATGAAGTTTCTTTAATGTGACTCCTACCTATTTTTATGCTTAAGTGACATTTAAATGTTCACCTTGATGCTTGCAAACAAGCAGTTTGCAAGAGCCATGGGGAAAGGGTCATTTTTTACCCTACAGAAGGAAAAACTCTGGAAGCAATATTTGCAGGACTGCTGTGCTCTCTCACCTGAGGTGGGTGAGGAGGAGGAAGAGGAGGAGCAAAAGACCCAACTTTTAGGTAGATTGCAGCAATTATTTCTAGACCCACACATGCTTCTGCCAAATGCACAAGTGATTGATTTCCCATTTCCTCACGAGTCAGAGCACAGTGGTGGACTCATGGGTCTCGTGAACACACGGGAATCATGCGTATACAGGGACATCCCACTGGCAGCGTGGAAGCTGGTGTGATAACAAACAGAGTGATGTTGGCTCCTATCGGCTCTCTTTTTCCTCACAGATGACGACGATGCGAATTTTGTTCCATGTGGGAAGCAGGTTCATGCTCACTACTTCACACAGCTGTCCTGATGGAAGAGGCGATTAGCGAGAGGCTAACCGCTGACAAGTGAGAGGACCAGCTTTCATGAGGACTGGTAGTTGCAGAGTTCAGCATCTCTGGCCACAAGATTACTTTCTACTGATATTCTCAAATATGGCTTTAGAGGGGAAATTTCTAGTGCTCAGGGCCTGACCGTTCACCTCTACCCCAGCCTTTGATTGCACAGCATACGTGTATCCCTCCAACTGATTTGCAAATGCAAACAACAGAATCTCAGTTTTTGGCAGTCCCAGAATAGAAGCGCTATAATTCCAAAGTAGCTGAACTGACTTATTTATCACCTACCCAATTCAAAGTAAATTTGGCTAGCAAAACAGTTAATGATGATCCATTTACAATTGACTCCAAATATTGTCCTGCACTTACAATAGTAGTGGTTTCCAAACTCCTAATCCACATAATTGTATTTATGTCTATGAAGTCTCAGAGTATATCAACCCCCATCAAAAAAATACATTGAGCACTTGATAAATCAGAAATTAAATAGCCTCAAAGGAAGCATAAGCTCTAGTGATGTGAATCTACTTAATTCTTGTAAAGGCATCAAGGGCGGCATTGACTTCACAATTCTAGTGATGAATTTGAGTGTCTCTCCACAGACAGCCTCTCAGAGCCTTCTTTACCTTTTCCAGACCTGTATCTGCACCACTGCTTCTCATTATATTAAGGGACCTAAGCTCTCCTGTGACTTGGTCGCATTTCTACATCTCTGACAGTCCACACACCAACAAACAAACTGCCTTTTGGTATCAGAGACACTCAGTGTTTCCTAGAAGTTTGACACAAAGAACTGGTACTGTCCTTTCTGCGGCTACGTGAGGTGGAGACAGACACCGTACAGTCACATCCTGCCCTTGCAAGCTGGCATGTCTCAACAGGAGTTTTGTTCATGAACTGAGGTCATGATATGGCCCTGAATGGTCCTACCTCTCCTTTTGTTGCAATGCCTAAGCTTCGCTTTAAAGCAGGGCAAGGATAGCAAAGTACACTCTAATGAGCGGGCAAACTTATTAGATAAGCCAATAATACCATCTTCAACATGAAAAGGTAAAGAAAAGGCTCTCCTGTTGAGAGATTTTAGCTTATTTTAGCTTAAATTTGCTCCAAAATATTCCTAACAGAAAAGGTGTTTTTCTTCAGTCCTAGAGACCTTAGAAATTAATGTAAGATGTGATATAACAGGAAGCCAATAAGTTATGAGGGAGGAAATAAGAAAAACAGGAGTTATCAGTCGTTACTTGTTGAAGGCAGATTTGACTTCTGATTTCATAGACAAGATATGGAGACGGATTTTCAGAAGTCCTGAGGTGACTTTGGAAACAAAGTCCTATTGACTTTTAATCAATCAGACATTTTTGAAATTCATAATAATGCATATAATATAATGCATATAATATAAACTCATAATAATAATAATGGAGATAAGCAAGTTTACAGTCCAGCCCAACCTGTACTGAAGTTGATGGCAATGTTTGTTTTGTGAAAGATGGATCCAATCCTTAATTAGATCTCCTGCAGGCAAAACAAACAAAAAAAGAAAGTGGCTCATATAAGGAAAGGGTAGTGGCCTTTCAGTTCACTAGTTCCAAAGGGGCATTTCATGGCATGAGAGCAAAGACACTGATCTGGAAAGAGGAGGCCAGCAGGGTGTCATAACTCACATCACTGGTGGATGGACCTAAGTAGCATGAGATTAATAGCAGCGTTAGGTATGACAAGAAGGAAAGACCAGTCTGAAAATTGTGGGAAAAGGTAAGAACTTGGTGTGGCATGGGAGAGATTCAACAGAGGCATAAAGCAGAAAAGGAGAGGTGATTACAGAGGTGGGCATTTAAGATGATTTTTGCTGCAGTATTTTTCCATATGATGGCAGCAGGAATGCATATTGAAAACTTACTTTCCCATTAACCAAAAAAATAGGTAATATGGAAAAGGAAAGGATTTTAAATTTTCTATCAGTGAGAAAAAATTTGGTGCTTATAAATGGTTTCTTAGGAATTAATCAAGATATATATATCAATTTTCAGTGGAATCACACAGATGTTTTATAAGGGGAGAAGAGGAATAATCCTTGTAGAGGCTCTCAAGGGATGGTTGCTGACATGGAAAACCATTTGCCCCAATCAAACTTTTGGTTTTAATCTGAGATGAAGGATCTAAGTCATTTAAGGGTGTTTCTGTTTACCCCTCAAGCTTCCTGGAGGCAAGAGAGAAGCTTCTGTGATCAATAGTATCAAATGGCATGAAGAAGCATAGAGCAATACATACGGACGCACTTTTTCAAAAGCAGAGATCATCTACTAGATAACAAGGCACTTTCCACATCATAACCTACAGTCAGTCAAACAGACCAATCCAGGGTAGTGGTAGAGGATAAAAAGACTGACTTCTGGTCTATCAGAGTTCTTAGAAAATGGAAATTAAGCAGCAGGTGGTACCCTGAGAAGAATTGTGAGGGTAGATTACTGCAACAGATCGAGGCAGGTATTACCTAGTAACAATTTCAAAAATGCCATTTAAAGACTTAATTCTGCAAAAACTTCCTGTGTGCTTTTTACAGAATCACTGGTTTCTCCAGTGGATTTGTGACAGTATCTTCACAGAGATGGATGTGAGAGGTAAAATTCATTCATTCACAACATCTAGCTCATATGTTATCCAACTTAAGAAAATGTTATATCTCATCATTTTAGGATATATTTTCCAACTATAAATTATCCGCTCTCTATTTTAATTTTTATCACCACCTGTTCCTTTCACATATAAAACAAACAAATCCTTTATTCTAAGAATTTTGACAGAACAGTAGAGAAGACTCTTCCTCTCCATAAAAAAGGTATCAATTTTTGTCAAATCAATGATGAATTCCAGCTAAAATTTTATGACTGAAAATCTCTGACTTAAAACTTTGGAAGCCAAAGTTCAAGAGTCTCGAGGAGACTGTTCAAAAATTGAGATACCAAGAGTGTCCAGACATTGAAAATAACAGGCTCTTTAAAACTATCTAAGTCCACGAGAAGTCTAATTTAAAAATAAATCATAACCCCAATTGCACTGACAGCAGCAAAAGGAGAAATGGATATGGCCTATATACCGTTGAACTAGGAACCCATTGTTAACGAGGTGTATTTTAAGAGTTGTATCAAATGCTGTTGTGTTTGCAGCTGAATTCTACCAGGGGGAAATTCAGGGGAAAGTAAAATGTGCTACAAACATAAGTCTTTTCATTTCTCTTTCCGTATATATTTGGTTTGTGAGATGTTTCCAAATCATAAAAAGATGGCTTTGTAAATAGTGTGTGTAATAGGATCCTGAAAAAGAGGCAGTTCCTTGCCTTCATGAAGCAGAGCTCAGATGGCAAAAGAAATGAAGTAAAAAAATTAAGAGAATAGCGACAGATTTTCACAGAGACATTTCAAAATGTTGACATTCAAAGTAAATCCAAAGAAATTAAATGGCTTTGAATAGTCTAGAAACAAATAACATAGATCTGTCATCAGCATAACACTGGAAGCCGAAACCAAAACCATCTGATGGCTAAAAAACAAAAGGAGGAGCACACACCATAGACATAAGTATGCACCGACCAGCAGCAGCTAAAATTACTTGCATCTTCCTTGCATCACCAGTTCTCCCACCATGTTCGCCCGAGCACCAGCCTCCATTGCCCATCACACCTGAAAAATTGAGCTGGAAACTGAGGAGTAAAAATAGAGAAGTAGGCTCCGTCTTGACTGAATCCAGTAAGAATTCAGAAATGCAGGACTGTGAGGAGATGAGAATAGGTGTTGGGAATCCCAGCAGCCACACAGGAGGATAATGGCAAGTGCTGGTGTTAACTCTGAAAGACCAAAACCAAATCACACAGACACCGCCCTGGGCTATTAGATTTGGATTAAGCAATTAGTTCATCAGATCTCCCGAGATCCAGGTGTGCACCTCAAATCTTAGCCATGAGCTGTTTTAACAACAAGAAGACAGAGCGTGCACATTATGAAAAGCCAGATATATGACCGAGCCTACGGCACCCATTTCACTTAAATCTTAGTGCGATGTGCTAGTAAATAGATATTTCCTTTCTTTTATACCTTACTGCTACCAATATAAGGGCAAAATAGATGGTGCTTTCAGGATGGTCATTCCAGCACATTTTAGAAGTTTGGTTATTGCTGTTCCCTGCTCTTGCAGCTCCAAACTGAGGGACTTTTCTTCATGCATCCAGCTCATTTCTTTGTTCTTCACTCTAATAAACCGCAAGGTATGAAGAGGGGATTTCAGAAAATCCCAGCAATTTAAGAGCTTCCCATCACACTGGAAAAACAAGTAACAAACGGGCAAGAGTGATACCCCGTAACAGAGAGAAAATCAAATGCCAAAGGCAGTTCCATCTGTGTTCAGCTTTTTAAGTATTTCTCTCCCTGTATACATTGCCTAGGACAGCTATCTTCTAATAAAGGCTGTTTTCTCAAAATGTTCTGGAGGGACTTTATGTTTGTCATCTCTATATCAAGAACAATGTGCATTATTTCACATTTCTCAGTAATAAATTTAATTTGCCATGTGTCAGCTCAATTACTGAGCTGATCTAAGGCACGACGAATATTTCTTGCCACTCATTTTGTGCTCAGTATGCATCATAATTTAGTATCATCAGCACATACAGTGAGTTACAGTGGGTCTTTCTAGGTAGGTAATTTATTTAAAACCAAACTATGAATCCAGGTATTAATCACACTTAACTCTTCCCTTTTGGGGGACAAAGATCCCTCAGCACAGAAAATTCATTTTCTTTCATGTATTTCTATGCCACGTCCTTCTCAGCCCCTGTTAGGTTCATCTTCAGAAACAGCCTGTCATGTAGATCCTTATCAGCGATTTTCTGAAAACCTAGATAAAATATGTCATATGCACTGCAATTATCTACTTTATAACTCCTAAGCTCATTAAAGAGGTCAATTAGTCATTATTGCCTTTTTTAAACCCCCTCTGGCAGCCTCAGGTTAGGCTTTGGCTCCTTAATGCAGGCAGTGCTCAAACTGAGCAAGTGCTCCCAGGAGCCAAGCGCTTCTGCAGCCAGAGCTGAGTACCAGCACTTTTAGAGGGGAAAAAGGGAAAGAAAAGGAAGGTAACTGCCCAGTGTTCCACTCACATATTAAATATTGATGAAAAGACTGAGAAAATAGAGCTGGCAATGTAAGGAAATCACATTCGAGAGAGGAAAAAAAAATCAGAGAGTGAACAGGAGGAAGGGGGGAGTGAATACTGCAGAGCACTTTTGTCAGCAGAAGCTGAAATTAGCAGGGGGGGTATCTATTTGCAAGCAGAACAAATACAATTAGAAGGTCCCCCCGCTAATTTTGGCTTCTGGTTGCACAAGTGCACTGCAGGGCACACACCTTCCTTACCATTTCCTCCTGTTCTCTTCTTTCCAGGTGATATCTGTGGAACAGCAAAGGAGGAGCACCTCCATTTTGAGCACTGACTGCAAGTGCCTGCCTAGGATGGTTCCTGGCAGCTCATTATGAAAATAAGCGTATACAGATTTTGGGTTATTCCTAAAAAAACCTTCTTCACAGCACTGCTTGAGGGTGGTAAACTGGGGGATAAACCAACACAACCAAGGATCCAAGAAGTGTCACAGCTGCCTCATTCTTCCTCTGTTGGTCCATCTCAGTTTCCCTGTGGGTCCGACAGGGTCACACCGAGTCACGTGAAGATGGAGAAACCAGTCTCAGTGGGGATGACAGGGGAAGAAGTGTGCCCCAGCCCCAGCTGAAACTCCACCTAGGACCCCTCTGCAGACCATGTCTTCCCTCTTGACCACGAACTATTTCCAACTCATCTCCTTGATGTTATCTCTGCCATTGTTGTGGTGCAAATTAGAGTAGAGAAATGAAATGGAATAAGAGACTGAAGGAAGGCTATTCCTGCTTCGATCTCATTATCTCTGCTGAAAAAAAAAAGAAGAGCAATCATGGCTGTGAGAAACAAAATCTCTGAGGAGTGCTCACTCCAGGCAGAGAAAGCAGCAACAGAGGGAAAGAGAGCATTAATATGTGCTTTTCAACCAACTGCATTCCAATTTACTACTGGACTCTAGCTCTCTCGTTAATTTAGGAGTGTTTCTAGCTTACTCTGTTATCTGTACTCCACATTTTACTGAATTAGATTTCTATTTTCCATTTCTATTCTTTTTTTTTTTTAGTTTTGTTTGTCAGTGTTACCGATGATCACATTTCTTTCTATTTGCAAGTTTGCTTTTTCTATATTTCACAGTTGCAATCTGGGATGTCCACTATCTTATTACTGTGTGATAAGTGCTATCTGCTATAAAAGCACATGAACTTATTTTTCTCTGTTCCTTTCATATCCCTTTAAAGCTGGCTCATGTGAAACAACAAATTGTTGTCTTGTGCCTGGCAATTATTAGTTTGGGCTTATTAGTTTTGATCTCTAAGGTAATCTAATGTATAACCTCATTACAGTTACGCACAGCTCAGGAGTCTGTTTCAAGTCCAGTTTGGTTTTACCTTCCCAGCTATTAACTGCAACCTAGCTGGGCTGTGTGTATATTGGAATGAAGCAATACTTTAATGAACAAATCTCTGCATCATTTCCTAACACTCACATTTTAAGGGCACCCAATTAACGAGGACAATGTCAAGAACGATATATTTGTGATGGTATCTTTGTGTTTAGAAGAATTCAGGTTAGTAACATAACAGAAAAGGGTTTTTTCTTATAGAATAAGCCAGTCTTGCACTATGACAAGATAACAGATGTATTCTCTCAATATCTGTAAAACAATGAGTACTTTTTTTTTTCTGTATGCACTTCTGCTATTTAAGTCCCTAATCCTTCTGTTTTGTCCACACAAGTGGACCTTTATATCCATGCTGAATCCTATGAAAGGCCACAGGAGCCTTCTCAGAGGTAGGGATGTGTCGATTTGCAGCCAAACACTCAAATAGCTGAGTTAGGCCAAACAACAAATACTCAGATTTTTTTTTTTGCATTGCTTCCCGAACTAGACATGTTAGTTATTTCCAAATGACCTACTATGCACTGGATATACTTACTTGTGATAAAATTCCTGAAGACCTAGAGCTCGGGAAGCTGATGTGGCTGAAATTCATTAAGGACTTGAAGGAGTCTATAGTAACACAATGCAAAGGAAAGCCTCATCCTGAAGGAAGAGTGGATGCTAAGAGATTGATAGCAAAGTACATTGAGCTATTTGTACAGTATCACCAGTAAGAGAGAAACATGCGAACAAATAGTTAACAAAATTAAGTTTTAATTAATATCTTGACGATACTGGAAGATAACTTAAGGGTTTTGTCTTGAAACTGAGAAGACAGCACAGCAGCAAGGAAGTTAAGTAGTCTGTAAATCTGGCCCTTCCTATGAAACAGATGATGTTTTACTCCCCTTCACTTATTTATTTAAAAGTTTCCCTGTTTGTAACTAGGTGGTATCTTTTTATGGCGTGGATGTGGGCATGTGTTAACATGCTCCTCTGCTCTTGAATGTAATCGCACAAATATATGCATTGTCGAGAAATAACTGTACATGTACACTGCTGTTGAAAGGGTTTTCTGTGGTGATCACTGAGTCCAGTGAAAAAACAATATAATTTCAAATTTTGCTAGCACTCCTGAATCCTCAGCCACCTTCTCTGCAGCAAGGAGTAACACTGGTTAAAGTAGAATAAAACCATCATGGATAAGAGCACTTGAAGACCTCCACACTAGGACTGCAACAATTTCAAAATATTTCAATACTTGGACCTTTAGACTTTCAGCAGCACTCAGACCCGAATGTCTGGAGGTCTAAATACTGTGTAGCAAAATCTTAAGTCTGGGAACAAAAAAATCTCGTTTTACTAACTAAAAGCCATCTTACCTGCCGTGCAGCCCTTGCCAGGACCATAGGCATTAAAGGAAAGTGCTATGTAGATCAAACGTGGGCTCACCTGCCAGGCAGCATATGTTTTGCTACTGTCAAACCCAAGGGCTCTGTAAAGAGTTGAGACAGATGCTTATCTCACCTTCTGCACCTTTCAGAGAGATCATGTCACAGCATCCACATTGTTGGAATACTTTATTGTGAAACACAGCACTCTCTTTAACACTAGTTTGCCAGCAATCTGAGACTTGCTGGTAGAGGTTTTCTTCCACGCCAGCCAGTCACGGCTATCCCAAGTTTTCCTAAAGTGACATGTTGCAATTCCCTCCACGCATACCAACCTGGAGATACGCAAGGTTCAGTGAATTGTAAACTTTCACAACTGATTTACATGTTCCAGGTTTTAATACCCTCTCAATTCTTAAACGGATTAAGGAGGACAGTCTTTAGCTACATTTGACAGAGATTATTCTCGACATGGCCTATTTTTCATGGTAGTCATTTATTGTACTTGGTAATTAGCTATATGGTCTCTTGCATTGATTTTTCTTTCCGAGTCTACTTCAGGTCTTCCCCCTAAATGCTTGATATGGTGTTTAGTGACACCACTTTTGTTTATTCTGCAGTCTGGCATATTTGATAATTCATTCATTTCTTCACATGACATAAATTGGCAATGAATAAACTAAGGTTGGAAATAAAATGGTTTTGGCTGCCATAGGATGGATAACAGCCCTGGAAAGGCTGCCCAGTAACAGGAATAGTGAGGGCCAAAAACCCAACTGCTTTTTTAGATGAAGCTTAATTGGTTTCTGAAAAGGTTTATAAGACCTAACATAGTGGCTCTGATAATGAGGAAATGGGGCCCAAAATACAGAATGCCTTTTCCAGGCATATGAGAGATGAGGGTGCACACACAATATGATTCATCACAACGCATCACAGCATTTTCTTGTGTGTGCACAGAACAAACAAAAAATTAATCATAGCTCGTTACTTGTAGGCTTTCCTTTGTGCGTTCAAAAAAACCAGCTCTAACTTCGAACAACTATTGTTTCCATAGGGCAAGTCTGAGTTAAAAAAATTTAGGGGCACCTGCAGACAGGTCCTGGCACAGCACGTACTTAGAGTTTCTAAGGCTGTAGGTTAGCAATCAGTCAGAACCTGTTTTTTGATATTTTCCACAAAGACGAGACATCATTGTACATGCCTTTCTGTGCACATAGTTTCAGCCTTGCTATTTTGATAACCCACCTACATTTTTTGCAGGTTTTCGTATTTGTCTGGAAACAAAGCTTTGGCCCCAAAACATTCTTTTCACAACCACAACAGAGCTACAGTAGGATAGTGCGTGGAGCTGTATTTGTGCAACACGCAAAAACACAATGCAGCTTGTCACATTTGGACTCCACCACCTCCCTGTGCCTCACACATGTGCCAGTGTGAACGGAGTAAGATAGCTGATGCCCCTGCTGATCCACCACACCCATTCCATTCTGCTCTCATGCTCTCTTCTGCTGCATCTTTCTCCCAATTATGTCCCACTTCTGAAGCTCCCTTCAGCCCAGCTTGCATCTCTGGATCTGCAATCCCTTTTCTTGGACAGTAGCAGGTGAAAGAATTCAGTGCCTGCTCCCTTTTGGTGTATTTTTCACTTTCACCATATCTCTGACATTACTGGAAAGAGTCGGGAACCACAGTAACACAGAAAAGTACCCTTCGAAATACAGGTCAGTCTAGCAGAAGAGCCAGGGAACATCCACACCTACAACATCCAGACTACATCTGCAACCCTTATGCTGAGATCTTGTGCAGCGCAAGAAAAATGGAATCGGTTCCAGGATAGCTGCTAAAATCCCCTGAGGAGCCTCAGCACAGGACAAATTCAGCTTTACAGGCCTGATCCCCTAGAACTGCTAGAGCCACCCAAAAGAAAGCAGAAAAGCACTTCCTGCCCTTCTACGCATCTGCAACAACAACAGATCCCATGATTGTGACAGTTTGGAAACAGACCTCTGGTACTCACTGCGTATCAATGTGAAGGTGAAAGGCAAACAGAAGCACAAAGGCAAAAGGAAGCGCAAGAATCCAGAGCATAAGCATTTCAACCAATCGTGCTGCTCTCCTGAAGCAATCTCTCCATCAGAGCAGACTCATGGCTCCACGTTACATATTCCATGCTCCAGTCACTCAGGTTATTGCCAGCAATGACATCTGTATTGCTGCTGCAGGGGCAGGAGAGTATGATTCTTCAGGTGTGGAGATGGGGTAGGACTGAATTTATCTCCCACTTAGTGAAACGAGTGAAGAGCTGGGAGGGACAGTCAGATAAATATCTACATGCAACAGTAAGACAAGCAGTTTCTGCATCAAATGCGATCTGTAAAGCTGCTTTTGCCTCATGCAGTAGTAGATTTGAAAGTTATTTAGACAGCCCTTTATACTCACAAACGTAGTTGCATATACCAACACAGTCCAGGCCTGCTCTTTTACAGGAGCTCATGGAGTATGGAAACAGTTACCGCTCCTTGAGCCTAAGGAAGGTCAGGGCTCTTTACCAGGGCAAGGCTCTCAGGACAGATTCATGCACACCTCAGGCAACAGAAGAAGAGTTTCACCATGGAGATCTAGACAGCGGCACCGGTTGTAGATGAGCCTGTAGCCTGAGATACTCTAGCTGTCTCATGGAGTGTTAAAAACAAGAACAAGCTAGTGTCACCTAGACAAAAATACTGCTTAGACTTGGGACTACCCCAGGGTTGTATCAGCATCATAAAGCACCTTAAAACTTTTTCAAACGCTATTCTGAATGTCCTCAGCTAGAACAAAGAAGTGGAGTCCACCACCATTGCTTATGGCAGAGAGTTCAGTAAGAATGCAATTGGGACCATCCCACCCCATTCACCAGGAAGCCAGGAGTTAACAGAAATGTGAGTTCAGTCTGAACTGAAGAGAGACTTGAAGTATCAGCTCAACAACAAAAAGGTACCTGTCCCCATCCTGAGCCAATCTACAATGCTAGGACTTAAAGAAAATGAGTGTAATAAAACATCAAGTCAAAGCAATATTACTTTCAGTCTCAGCTTGCTTAATCACAATTATTTTAAATATTTAATTTTGGAAGTGGGAGGAAAATGCAGAGATTGAATTAAAAGCGCACGTGAAGATGTAGCAACTCCAGTAACATAATGCCTCTGTATGATGGACTACTAATAAAATGCTTTATGTAATCAGATGCACAACAAAAATGCCTGATTGTGCCTTACCATGTATCAGACAAAATGTAGACTACTTATTTGGCATAAAAACTAGCTGCTATTCCTTCAGCATCCATCCCACTTGCAACAGCTTTAGAAAGAACAAGTCACTAGCATAAGAGGGAAAAGAAAGAAGACAATGATAAAGATATGAAAAATGCCTGTTTAATTATACTCCAGATTTTATCTCTGTTTCGTATCAGCTCTCCCTCTTTCCTCTCCAAGAGAAATAACTGGCATGTGCTGTATTTTGAAAGTAGATTGACACAAAGAAAGAGAATTGGCCATGTCTCCTGGCATTAATCTCAGTCCACAACAGCCTGTGATTGAGTCAGAGCTATTATTCTCACTTTCAGGTCTGAGCCACTATCAAAAAGGATGCTGTTTCTCCAGCATCCTTTCCAGGGATATACACTGCCTGGTAGAGATGGTGCAGAGCCCTTCAAGTCCTATGGAATTTGCTCTGGCTCTTGCTTTTGACCTGTTCACAGCTCGTTCAATGAAAAACACAAACCCAAAAGGAGGACAAGGAAATAATATGGCTGTTCCAGTTTTCTTATTATCTACTTTCTTACATCCCTCTTCTTCAGTTTACTCTATGACAGCATCTAAAATGTTATCTTCTTCACCATAACCACACTGCCTCATGAAAACCCTTCCCCATTAGATTTGAACTCGCCCCATTTACTCTATATATACAAAAAAAAATATCATCTCCCAATATAGCTTTTTTGTCTTCTCTGCCTTCTGCTTACATGCCTCTAAATCCTCGTTCCTAAAGATCAGTTGGCATCCTTATTCTGTTCTGAACCTGAGATAGTCCTTAACTGGCCACCTTAAATATCCCCACTTCCTACTTACACAAGAAATTGAAATAACCCACACAATGTCATTCTACAGCCCAGCTGCTGAGCTCAGTATAGGATTCAGGTACTCAGAAACGTTAATTCTCATCATATATATCATGTCCACTCCCTGCCCTCAGCTTCACTTTGGCAAAGCCCTGCATCCACCCCATTTACCGACAGAAAGAGGAACAGTCTGAGCAGGAGGAAGACACTCAGAACCACAACTGCCCGCACAGCCAACGAAATGGTACAACACGCAGCTCATCTTACTTCAAAGCTTCAGTTCTTTATCTCCTCCCAAACCTCTTTTAAAGTAAGTATGGAGATGCAGCTCTTCCTCCCTGAATTTTCTCAACTCTCACTGAGGTTTCTGGGCAGCTAGGGCTTGGTGCACGCAGGACAGAGAGCAGACCTGTTTCAGCCTTCCCCCAGTGATGACAGAGTATAGCACCTGCATCAGAACCGGCACACTGAATGCTGATCCTAACAAATGCTCCTGGTCTGCTCTACTCTGAAGCTGAGGGACACCTCACCTTTTCTTTATTGAATATCTTTTGTTCTCTTCAACAGAGTACCTGAGTGCTATCCTCAGCCAAATTTCTCAGCTCACCACCTGCTTTCCCTGAAAACACCTGTGGAGACCTGAAGGAAGAATTGTGTCTGTTGTTGCAGTTATGAAAATAATGCAGGACTCTAACCATGCTATCCTTATGCTTAGATGCCCTTAATCAAGCAGCTTTTCTGAATTATTTTATTGAAGTCTTTTCGGGAACAGTTCTGACTCCTACTTTCGCACCGCAGATATTCAGTGTGACCGGCTGTGTGACTGGTTGGCACATGCACTCAGCTTCAGGAAGGAGACAAGGCTGAAACTGCTGTGAGGTTTATCCAGCTTTCATGCAGGAGATCACATTTCAGTATTTCTATTAGCAAAGGGATATTTTGCCAACACAACTGGATGTCAGTGTCCAGGGCACTCATACTTTGCCACCTCAGTAGCAAAGATATTGGTGCTCTAGAAAGGGGTCCCTTCTAACAGGCTTTAGATGGGACCATTTCTGTACCTGAGGAACCAACAGGACTACACCTTTTTTACTTTTTTTCCCCATACTTAGAACTTATTTTTTCCCCCTGTCATCTGAAAAAAAAGCTGAGCTACAGCTTAGGTACATTTTTGTGTCTGGACAAATCTCAGAGAGCCATCACTTAATCCCTTCATCCAACATCACACTTCGCTTAAGTGACTTTTCAGTACTAAGCCTGTATGGAACTGACTGTAGTATTTTACCCTTGCTGCAAAATATTCTTCCCTTTTGTGACACCAACTAGTCTTGAAATGCTGTAAAAATGCTGACAGAAGAAATACCAGAGAATGGTTTTAAAAAGCTTGTGAAGGATCGGTAGGTCCAGAGGTGTTTTTTCAGCATCAGAACAGCTAGGGGACATTTAAAACCAAACGGAAAAAATTCTAGAGGACACAGAAGATTTAGTGTATTTGAGGGAGTCACCAACATGAAAGGTAACATATTTTGGTGGAGGCTGGAGGGGACAGGATCTGATGGACAGTATGTCAGCCCTATAGTAGTGACGGGGGGGCAGGCAGCACTACTGGAACATGGGGAAAGCAATGAAATGAGAAAGGTAAATGAAGCGAAGTGTAGCATCAGGCAGAGGCCCCAACATCACAAACACAGTCGCAGTGTACAGTCTCATAGATCCCCTGAGTTTTACATTGAAGAGAAGTGACAAAATCATCAGGAGAGAAATGAGAATGACCAGCGGAAGCCTGAGGAGGAACAGTGTGAGAAGGGAGTCAAAACCACTAAAGAGCTGCCTGAGGTTAGTGCTACTGGACTACGATTTATGAAGGGATACATTCACAACTGCCTCAAAGGTTAAATGTGAAGCTTGGACAAGAGAACAAGAGAAAAGAAAATCTTCGAGTCCAAGATGTAAGCAAGATACATGGCATGCACAGCTCAGCTAGCACAATTACACTGCACAACAGAATTCCTGAACAGCAGCTCTTTGCTTCACTGTCCTGAAGCGGCACTCCCAGTCGTGGCTCTGTCATTTGAACCCTGCTGAATTCTGCTGCTGCTGCACCTGCACCACAGCAAAGGAAGGAGCCTTAAAATAAGGCTGTGGAAGGTTCATTAAAATCATACTCATCTTCCAGGATTTCATTTTGAAATGTAAGAACCACTCCACACATATGCTTATGATACAGATCCATGTATAGATGCAGTCTCCCAAACAAAAGTCAAAGTAGAATTACACTTACAAAAAACCCTTCTCATTGAGGCTTTTCCCAAGTCTTTGCTGCATTCTGGAAGAAGCCATTCACCTCCCAAAGCAAGTGGTCCCAGGGACTCTTTCCTGGACCCACACCCCAGGCTTCCCCTTTGCATTTGTCCATTGCATCAATAAGAGTCCTGTCCACCTACGGATCACAATATGTGGCTCTGGAATGGAGGAATTTGTGGCTAGTTAGTTTAATTTTGCACCCTCTACAATTATGGGGATTATTCTGCTTTTCATTCAAATCATAGAGCCATTTTTCACTTAGCTTTGTTACACCCTTAATTACGACCTTAGGTTGAGGTGGTATAATTTTACTCTAAGAGATACGCCAGAACTCAGGTGGTGACATCTCCAGGTTTCATAGAAATTGCAGGGATCATATGAATTTAACTTGATAATTACCTCAATATTTCAAGTCAGACAATCACCATATAAAATAATTATGGGTTGTTGTTTTTCCAAATTCACTTTGTGGGTTACTCTAGATTACTGCAGGTTACAACATATGATGTTAGATAGGTATAGCAATAGAGATAAAAAGGTATAATATACCTAAATGCAAGATTATTCAACCAGATGTATAAGGAATGTTAAATGATAAAGAGAGGCACCTCTTAAATGCAGAAAATAGAAAATATCACACTTTCAGTTAAGTAATGTTCAGATCAAGAGTTCTTTTCCACCATCTCTTTAGCCACAGAAATTTCTCTCTCCATGGGACTTGCAAAGATTCAAAGACTAGCATGAATAGGAGCAAAAATACCCTCTGTACACATCCGGCATCAAACGTTCAGTAACTGGTCCCTCTGTCACCCATATAATCTCTCTCCTTTTACTGATGGAAGCACTCTTGGCCAGCATTTCATCATGTTCCTTGGCACAGTTCTGGAGATCTAAGCTATAAACTACTAGTTGTTAAGGTTTGCTTTCTTCACTTTTAAAAAAGCAATTAACAAAGACCAAAAGTGGAATATTTTAACGTACCATAATTTGATTACATTTTGTGGTGTTTTTTTTCCCCTTTCAAAACACCAATGCTTTTGTTATCTCTTGCATGTAAAGACGGAGAAAAAAATTACTTGGCGTGATTTCCGTCATGTTGATTCTTCTGGGTTCTCAAATATTATGATCCATGGAAAGTCTGGATTCATGCTTACTTCTACTCTTCATTAAGTCAGTCGTAGTTGAATTGCTGGTAGGGCAGGCTGCTGATACAGTAGGTGGGCATGCTGAATAAAATACATACCACAGCTGTACCTGCACTTGTCAGAGAGCCAACCTGCTTTACGCCAGTCTGTTCTCCACTGCTTCCTGGTCATAGCCCATCTGTTTCTGAATTCATAAAATGCTGAAGAACACAAATATCTGAACCTATTATAGGTAACATGCTTCAATTAAATTCTGATTGTGGAGCTGTGCTTAACAGATCAACATTAGTAATGTATCTCTTCCAAATTTGTCAATAAAATACACATCCATCCATAGATATTTCTGTGGAATTCAGAGGCTTTTCTGTGTAGTTGTCTCCTACATGTGGTGCACCTGGCCAATATTCTTGCAGTTGCAAACAAAATCAAAACCAAAAATAACTGCCAAACTAGAGCATGGAAGGTTACTAAGACAGATTAGATAAAAACCTACATATAGGGAGAGGTTCCACAGCAGGAATACTTACAGGTGAAGTAAGCCAGACAGCTATTAACCTGAGATTTACCAGTAGCTTAAAGGAGTGCTTTACTTTCCAGCTGGATTCGATGATAATATAGAACAATAGCGCACACAAAAATTATGAAACTAATAAAAGTTTGCTTTGTAGATCCGATTTTTGTACCGGTGGTGAAACACTGAACTTTACAAGGTCAGTTTCGTAAAAACTAAGAATTGGAGGAACTCAGCAGGCTGTCAATAACTGATTTAATAAGAACAGACTTAAAACAGAAAAAGTAGGTGAGGGATGTATCCCCAGGAAATTTGCTGAGGATACCTACAGTACCTATGATTAAACTATCTGTCCTCTGGATGTCATCATTGCTCTTTTTATATGCTGTTGGTTTAAGGTGTACTTATGTAGAAGGTAACTGCAGTCCTAAGGTAGCTGGCTTGGGTGCATCAGTGTTGGTAGCTCAGTGCATTTCTAATTAGAACTGAATACACAAGAGTATGGTTCAGATCATTACTATTTATAATCTACAATGAGCCATTTTCCATAATGTAATGCAAAAAAAGCACCCCCTGCGCACACTTCATTTGATGTGAATTCACATCTCTGCTTCAAGAAGCACTTTATGCCTCCTCACAAAAAATTTCCATCTTTCCATATGTGCAGCTGAGACATAGCTGCCAGTCAGCAATAGTGTTTGCAGTATTTGCAAAAAATCTTTGCGTTAACATGGAACCAGAATTTAAAATTTTAAAATAAGGTGCTTGGCTTCTCTGGGGAGGGAATACCCCATTAGTGCTGATGCACCAGAGCAGAAAGGAAAAATTTGGAATACACCTTACTGTGGTAAGGTTGCTCCTGAGAGATTTGACAGAGAACACAGACCAAAGTGGGGCACTGCAGATATTTACCATCTTTCTACAAGACCTTTTATAAGCTATTACAGTGAAATAGCCTAAGTAGAAGCAGATTCTAGGCTGAGTTGTTCTCCCAGCATGAGGCATAAGGTTGGATTCAAACCTTCTCAGTACCTTTCAAGTCCAGACGAATCCACAGACAGGGAGGGGCTGGCTGTGCTGGTGCAGTTGGGTCTGCTGGTGGGTGGTGCAAGCTGAACGGGTCCCAGCCAGCCAGCAAAGGAGCCTGTCACCCTTGCACTTCTTCTCCTCAGCTGTGCCAAATGTTTCTCGGCTGCTGTCAGCATCCATCCTGAAACACCTGAAGCAGTGTCAATTTTAGCAGCATGGGGATCACTCCAGAAATCTTACAAATACAAGTATGATGTCTTTCTCCCTCCTGCACGGCCACTGCACACAAAGTGAGTTGTCAGAGAGCTACACTGCACTACAAACCCCTACAGCTTTCACAGAGAAATTATTGTGGAGCTTCTGGAGAGACACGCTGCCCAAGTTGTACAAGGTAATGCTTAATATATTTCTTCCTAGCAATAAACACTTCTCTCTCACAAAAATGACGAAGGTTGAACTTTGCATAGGGTCAGAGGGATAGGTTCTCCATGCCTGCCTTCTTCTGAAGTATTAGTTGGATGTCATTCACCAAATCACATTTAGGTCTACAGAAAGCACCTAGACTGAGCCTTGCAAGAAACACAGATGGTTTCAGTGCTGAACCTCTGACCTCCTGGTCAGCCAAGGAAAGAGGTGCTTAGAGTCTGTTAGTTTTTGTGTTTATGGCTTTGGGAACACTCAAAAGCTTCACCATCTTGGCAGGGCTGAACAACTTATGCCTGTGAAGATCATAAAATTTGATATTTTTGTAAGTGGCTCACAAGTCGAACAGAATCTATTAGGTGAGCTGACTAGGCAAACCTCTCAAGAAGGACCTCTCTCCTTTGAGGAAGAAGAGGAGGGTTCCTTTGTCTTTATACCCAATAGCTAGTAGGTAGCACACGAACTTCTGAGGAAGAAGGCCACTTCTGGGGGTCCTTACTTTTTAAACTGAAACACAACATCAGATCACAGAACAGGAATAAACAGCAGGATTCCCTTCTCCCAGGGAAGTGCCTGAGCCATCTACTAAAAAAAATGTAGTTTACACTCTCTCCTTATTCACAGAATCACAGAATGTTAGAGGTTGGAAGGGACCTCAAAGATCATCCAGTCCAACCCCCCTGCCAGAGCAGGATCACCTACAGCAGAGCGCACAGGAACGCGTCCAGGCGGGTTTTGAATGTCTCCAAAGAAGGAGATTCCACAACCTCCCTGGGCAGCCTGTGCCAGGGCTCTGTCATCCTCACAGTAAAAAAGTTTTTCCTCATATTTTTATGGAACCTCCTGTGTTCCAGCTTCCACCCATTGCCCCTTGTCCTGTCAGTGGATGCCGCTGAAAAGAGCCTGGCTCCATCCTCCTGACACTCCCCCTTGACATATTTATAAACATTAATGAGGTCACCCCTCAGCCTCCTCTTCTCCAAGCTAAAGAGACCCAGTTCCTTCAGCCTTTCCTCATAAGGGAGATGCTCCACTCTCTTAACCATCTTTGTGGCTCTAATTAATCCTTTTAGTTTCATGCAAGTGGAGAAGTTTAAAAGAAAAAATTTCTTTTCTGGTACCTTAATAGCCTCTAATTGGAGGCCACAGTGCTTCTGTGGGAGGCAGGAGATGCAAAGTTAAATACCTTCAGAAAACGATATATTTGGAGCCCCAAATATCAGCCACTGAACTGTTGCATTGGAGAAGGCACCAGCACCATCCTGGCTGTGTTTTGGAAGGATGGCTGCTGGGTTTCTTTTTTGAAAAAAGATGCCTCTACTTTCAGAAAAAGATCTCTATCATCAGGTAAACAGCCTACATATTACATGGCATATGTAACCATTGGCTTGCTTAAACACTGCTCCACACTCAGTCTGCTGGGGTTTTCTGCATTTCCCAGCTAAGGTAGACCACAGCCCCTCCACCTGCTTGTCACACCAGCAGGACATGGAACAACACTGATCTGAGCATGACAGAGTTGCATCAACCCACTGCTGACAGGCTGAAGCTTTGAGGAATTGGTTTGGACACAGCAATGTGTTATTATGGCTTTATGGCCATGGATCAGAGCTCAGTTTCATCTGGGACGCAGTGAGACTCTGCCCCTAGAGAAGCCTTACGTACCAAACAGGGCTCTGCGAATGTCTTGGTGGCTATCAGAGAGCCAAACCCCTTGGAGGATGCCCACTTTAGCTTCACCATGTCATCTTTTCCTGACTACCCAATATTTTCAGAGAAGCTGTGCCAATTCATTTATTGCAGTTGGTACACCATTTCGTAGTGAAGTACAAAGCAGTGTTATTAAAACATGTATTTTAGGATGTTCAGTCTATTGTTTTTAAGTGTCCTCTGGAGATGCAAAAACATGGCTCAAAAATAACTTTGATGTGCTGCCCCATTTCAACACTAGAGTTTTGCCTTGCATATTAATGTATGTTTTCATGCCTCAGCTACACTAACTATACTCCTTTCCTGTATCTATTTATTTTGGAAGCAATATATGTTTACTAAATCAGTTGAAAAGTGTTAATGATCAGTTCACAGAATACTAATGTGGATTCAAATTACTTTCACATGAATCAAGACAAATTAAAAAACACTATTTGATCATAAACTGCTTCAAATTCATGTCACAAGAATTTTAGTATATTGAAATAAAGACTCCCTGTTTTCATTTTGTTAATATCTCATTAGATATTTAAATTGATCAAAAAGGTGTGTGGACAAGAACATGTGAATTACCTCTGCTTCATGTAACGGAGAAGAATGAAATAAACCTTCTTTGTGTGTGTATGTGTGACAAGGGAGGAGGGTATCAAAACCAGTTGCACCACAAGCAATGTCTCTTTCATGTGCCTGAAAAAGAAGGAGGAGGAGACACGTTAAGTGCAAGCGAAAGAGTTGTGACACAGTTACAGCCAGCCCTGACTCGTAGCATATTATTAAGCCCTGAGAAATAGATTTGAAACCTGAAGGCTTGGAACCTACGTGGACACTGAGTCAAAATGCTTCCAACAGCAATTTTTATTGCTTTCCTGAAAATTCACTGAAATTGAAGCATACTCCAAAGATGAACTGGTTTCAGTGACAATTCAGCTTGATGCTGTCTTCATCTGAAACAAAGCTGTGTTTCAGAACTGCCTTTCAGGTGTGTCTTACATTCAAAAGGTAGGAACTTCCAGATTATGAAATTCCTACAGGTTTTAGTAGAGGAAAGTAACCTAATTTAGTGGCCTCCACTGAGGAAAGGCAGAGAGCTCAGAGATGCTGTTTTTTTTGCAGTGTGTTAGCTAAGAGCATACGCCATACCCACCGGCCATACCTACATGCAGGTGACAAGCAACACACAACCTCTAGCAAACCAGGCTTCAGTAGTTCTGCTGCTCACAGAAAGCCTTTTTTCTTTCTTTCTTTTTTTTTTTTTCCCCCCATGTGTTAAAATCTGTCCTATCCAGGCTCTCAGATGCTATAAGTTAACCTCTTAGTGCTTTATCATACAGCAATACATATATGCTACACTAGCAAAACATTTCTTACATGGATGCACCAAGGTGACTCTGCTGGACAAGTCGAACTAGCATCACTGAGCAAATCGATATTGGAAGGTAAAAGCAGATTTGCCAGGAAAATTGACTGATACCGAGGTGCTTGCTAGATCCCAGTGCAGTGGAGCTGCACAGGCAGAACAGGGCAGACCAGCATCGGGCACAATGTTCTCTACTCTCTCCTTTCACCCGGTAGAAGGCAGAGAGCTTACTGTAGTAATGCTAATCATTGTATCTGCCTCGTAAGCTGAGCCGTGAGGAACTACTGGATACTAAGAACTTATCTCTTTGCTCACCTTTTCCTTACCCATGTAGGATTAAGTGTGGGCACAACATTTCCCTGACCATAATTATCCTGAGTTGTGGGGCTGGATTCAACTACTCCACTACTATCTTGCAGAGACCAGGTAGAACATTCAGCTGTTCATTTACTCTTTTATTTTTCGTACAAAACGTAACCTATCATGAATATTTTATGCACGACAATTAAGACTCATCTAGGAAACTATCAGAAGGAATAGGTTCTCTAACCTACTCTATTTCATTCAAGACAATTTTATCTAACCAATTTTTAACAAATTTAAAACATTGCCCATATCTACTCTAGCTATGAGGCACTGGTAATCAAGTCAAGCACCATTGACTATGAGAATAGTGAACTGTAGAAAATGACTTCTCAGCATTATGTAGTGTCACAGCACAATTTAAATAACATGGTCATTATTCAAGGTCTCATAATTCCTACATATAGAAATAGATACATGGAGCTGAAAGAAGCTTTCAACAGTTAAAGAAATAAGCAACTTGTAGTATCATTACAAGTGTACTGTACATTCTTTAAACACCTGATAGGCTGTTGGAAAGTCCTTCCAAAATTGAATCCAGTAATACAAAGTGCTAATGTAGGATGAGAGGTGCATTTACAGCAGTGATGGCTATTACACATTGATGCTGTTTTTAAATGAATGAGCAGAAGGTTTGAGAGAAACTGTGCTTTCTGGGTAGAAATCTCAGATATTATTATGCTGACATACAAAAGGGCTCTTACAATTGCGATTACAGAAATCTAGTATTAAAGTTATGCTCTTTGCTGCAGTTCTATTGGATGTCAGTATTTGTTTCTGTGCAAGGTGGAATTTATTGCTGAGCTGGTTGTCTTGATTTTTCTATGCATTTAGAAGATTTCAAAGTGAAATTGTTGCAGTCACATTCTATCTGACACTTTTGGTAGGAGCATAGTTAAAGAAGAGTATTCTACAATTTTATTCTTTTTTAATCGTAATCAAATCCAGTCTCATATAATTCCTTGTAACTAAAAAAATTCATATCTACTTAGATGAGTGTGAGTTATGAAATATAAATATGATGTGACTCTTGATGTATTGATAAAATATATATATATTATAACCTGAGGTTTTTTATAAGTAATTTTAAAGGAAATTTACCAATTTAATATTTGCTTACGTATTTTGTGAAAGGCCAATAAATTTGGCAAAAGCTATTTAACAAAGATAAACCAAATGATAAAAAGGCAAAGAAAAACACAGAAGAAAAGGACAAATCAAATTTTACCCATCAATTGTTGCCAAAGCAAAAGAATTTCGTAAGTCTTTCTTGAACCTGATACTTGCCCACTTGGGACTTATCTGTGTCTGCTGAATTTAAACTGTGAGCAACAGATGAATTCATACCATGCTGTTAAGTATCTCAGCAGAAAACATTTTTCCTTCTTCTCCAAGAAGAAAGCCTGAGCCAGGGCAGACAGCTGCATTCCCCTCCTTCCTGAGGAACAGGCGAGAAACAGTCCTCTTCTGAATGACACTAGAGCAAGTCTTTCAGTGTTTCTGGGGCATTTATGAGCTTACTGTTCACTCACTATTGACCTCACAAAGCTGCCTTCCCAAAGGAAAACACAATCTCCCTCAATGCAGGACACACAGGGAGGTCCACGTGCTCCTGATTCTGAGTAGTCCTGCGCAGACAATTACTGCTGGGGCAGGGACTGAAAGTATTCTTGAAGCCTTGTACACCTTTACTTTGCCATTTGCTATCCTCATCGATACTCCCAGCTTTCTCCTTTGTGTCTCAGGCTCAGACATGAATACATTGCCTACCTACATCACTCTTTGTGTTTCAGCAAATCTCTACTCCTATTGCCTCATCCAGTCTATACCACAGGCAGCCAGCTGTGCCTGATGTGATCATAATCCCTTCTGAATGTCTCCACTGCCCTCTCCTAACTTCCTTCCCATCTTCTGTTCCAGCTTAGCACATAGAATTTGCTCTGTCATTTTACCTTGGCCTTGTTATCACACCGTGTCCTATATCAAAAGCATCCTCTATTGCTTCATACTTCTCAATGTTACCAAGCTAGTGAAGCTTTAATCCAGTCTTTAAGCATTTCTATGTTCACGGCAAACCCCATACAGAATTTCTTTTCCATGCTGATTACTTCTCCAAGAAGAAACCTTCCTGAATCCTTGTCCATTACTAAGGGGGAGATATTTCATATTTACCAAGGGATAAGAGCACACATGAACTATTGCTGATGATCTGTAAGCCCCTAATCCAGCAGGTCTTGCAGTATCTTATTTCTGTAGTCTTGTTTTACTTCAACATCTCAAAACAGGTTGGATCTATCCTGCCAAACATACATGCTCCACACTACATCCTGCATCCTCTCCTGGGTACTCCTGCTGCAATTCAGCTGCACAGCGAGATGCTGTGCTCATTCCTCTGTGTGCCCTGATTTCCTCCGGTAGGAAAACTAGTTCTGTGTGCAGGAAGGATGCTACTACAGATCCCACAAAGTCCCACAGCCTGGATGGTTGGGAGATGACAATTACAAGTGCACTGTGGAAAACACTTTCCCTATCGGGCGCTAACAACCTTTGTACCTTGGTGCTGGTGTAAACTGGCTTTACTGAGGCCAACTGAACTGCATGAAGTTGCAGTGGATTTAGCTTTGCATTATCTGGCTATTAAAAAAGATTACCAGGCCACAGCATTAATTTAGTGAGCAGATGTTCTTCCAAAGCATTAGGAAAAACCTTTTCCCCATGAGGGTGACAGAGCCCTGGCAAAGGCTGCCCACAGAGGTTATGGAGTCTCCTTCTCTGAAGACATTCAAAACCCACCTGGACGTGTTGCTGTGTGACCTACTCGGGGTGCTCCTGCTCTGGCAGGAGGTCAGACTAGATAATCTCTGGAGGCCCCTTCCAACCTTGAACATTCTGTGATTCTGCGATTCCTATGGCTCCTCTGCTGTCTGTGTTGCTCTTTCGGACAGCTAGCTATGCACATGAACACATCCCTGTGGGTCAGACCAAAATCCATCCTTGCCCTGTATCCTGTCTTTGGGCTATTAGAAGGAGACTCTTAGAGGACAAGAATAAGAAACAGGACAAATCAGAAATCCCTATATACTCTCTCAGCTTCCAGCAATCAGCCGCTTAGAGGACTTTCTGAACTACAGCTTGCCACAGTACCATCAAGTTAATAGTCCCCCATGGACCTATCGTCAGTAATACATCTTATTTTTTTGAACTCATAACATCCCGTGGAATGAGTTCCACAATATAATTATGCCCTGCATGACAAAAGTTTGCTTTAAATTCCCTCTGTGATTATAACATTGGAATCCCCTTAGGTCCTGTATTGTCAGAAACAATGCATTAGTCACTCCCTAATCACTTTCTCCATGACACTCATTACTGGGCACATCTCTGTCTTTTCCCTTTAGTGGATCCTCCGAAGGGTCTGGATTATTTGCTTTCTCTCTATTCTCTTACACTGTACCTTTCCTAGTTCCATCCCTTTGAAACACAGCAATCGACCAAATACGAGAATCAAGATGAGGGCACATTAGAAATGTCTGATTCATCTGGCCATTCTTGTGACTAAATTGTACTTAGCAAGTTTGGCCACCACCAGCACAAAAATCAAAACAACAATTAAAATAGCATTGGCTAACAAATGGTAGTAATAATAAATAGACTGGTTTCTCAAGGAACAACGTGAAACAAAAAGTAAAATAAACAGGTGGAATGAAAAATAATCACAGAATAATTTCCAAAACTAACCAGTCCGTTCTTTTCCGCAAAATCTAGTGAAAACTTCTTTGCTCTGGAAGAAAATTCCTGAAGAAGTTTACCACTTCAGGGGAATGAAAAATAAAGGGAAATGCAGAGTTGATTCTTGAGGTCTTTGTGATACAGCAGACAAACACATCTGCTCTGCTATTGACCCCTTGAACAGGGTTTCAAAAAATCCATGCATTTAAGAAACACTACATGACAGCTTATTACTTGCTAGAACTGTCACTTATCTCTGGCTCAAGTGACTCAGCTGAACAAATACTGTCTCATACATTATCTTGTATCAGTTAGCAACAAGATTGGTTTCCTTATGCATGGTCAGCACAATGCGTTTTCTCTTCTGAAGGCAAAAAAATGAAGGTGTATTTAGGCTGAATACATCAGTATTTTAATAAGACACTTCTGGAGGCAGCTGCACCTCTAGACACTCCCAAAGTACTTATATCAGGAATTGGGCTCCTCAGCACTCCTTGCTTTGGGCTGGCAAACTTGCATTCCTCTCTAAAGCACAGCAGAGTTGAGGCTAAGACCAAGCACATTTGGAGTCACACTTGGCTAACGAGAGGCAAAAATCCCAGCAAGGATCTGCCAGTCTGCACCTGGTTCAGTCTCTTCACAGGCAGAGTCTCACACAGCCCACGTGACCATTACAAACTGCTTTGTCCTCATTACGGTTTTCTCTTACTTAGTCTTTTTCCCTAGTGAAACAAACCTTTCTCTTTCAAAAAAAAAAAAAAAGGCTTTTATACACCAGCCAGTAATTGATTTAATAGCCAGTAATTGAGGTTACTTCACTGGAATCTGGAATTCTCTTCTTAAAACTACGCTTAAGAATTAGTACCCTTAAGGACCTATAGAGTCAGGCAACAAGGCTCTTGCCTGGTGCACAGATCGCACACAAGTAACAGGGATCCGGATGGGCTGTCAATAATTAGGCAAGAACATACTCCCATGTATCATGTCCAATGCAAGTAAAAGCATTGCTGTTTTCTTTGATCTTTTAAGTCAATGGATATTTGGATATTCTTTGAGGAAACACTGATATGCCAAGTCTCCTCTGTTATCATTAAGAAAGTATTAAACAGGTTCAGCAGGCATCTCTTGTTCTGTTGGCTTTACTAATGTAAAAGTTTGTCTGTCAATTGACAGGTAGCTCTCACAAGTTCAATGAAATGTGTGTGAAAATAACTCCTTTTCCTAGGCTTCTGAAGAGATGGAAAAAGAGATGTTAAGAGTGTGCTCTTAACAAATAAGTGTGTCAAATTTCTTCTCAAGCAACAATGAACTTGCATCTAACCCCAGTGAGCGTCTGCAGATGAGAAGCCCAAGCAGCCATTTCCCAAGGGCAAACCCTCCTCTGCCACAGCTACAAACCTGGCTCGACTCCAGAGCCATCCTGCCATCAGGGCTACCTCCAATTCATGTTATGGGTCCAAGACAAGAATGGTTCTTTGTCGATAGAAAGCATCCAGCCAGAGCCTTTTGACTCCAGCATACTCTTTCCTTCTTTCTTGCTCTCACCTTTAACAATGAGCGTAGTTTTTGTGACAGAAGCGATGCTGAGTTGACAGACGAGTCCTCAGGTCCGCGGGAAGGCACCAATGTATCTCTCTCTAGTGCAAGATTAGCAAACCAGATCACCAAGCAAAGACTGGCAAATCAGTTTCTTGTGGGACAAAGACTAGCTCATACTGCCTGTTCTGCAGCCACAGATACTAAATTTGAATGGTAATTTTTACCCGTACGCTGCCCAGATATGGCCACGTGTTGGGAAGTGATAGAATCATAAAATCATTTGGCAGGGAAAAGACGTTTAAGATCACCAAGTCCAACCATAAGCCTAACACTGCCAAGTCCACCACTAAACCACGTCCCCAAGTGCCACATCTACGTGTCTTTTAACTACCTCCAGGGATGGTGACTCAACTGCTTCTGCAGGCAGCCTGTTTCAATGCTTGACAACTCTTTTGGTGAAATTTTTCTAATATCCAATCTAAACCTCCCCTGGTGCAACTTATGCCATTTCCTCTCATCTTATCACTTGTTTCTTGGGAAAAGAGACCAACATGGAAGGTGAAGTCACTCCCCTGGTGTAGATTTTTAAGTGACTTTTATGGGGTCCATTCTCAGGACACAGCCACGAGAGAGGACAAACTGTGTAAGCTGTGGCTTGTGGCATGGGACAGAGTGATGCAGAGAAGGAGAAAAAAAATTCTGGTAACCATCTAAATTTAGGTGATCTGGGAAAGGGCTTAAATACAATCTCTGGAGTAGATGGTGTGAAAAGGTGGGGAAAGCAGGTTTTCACCTAGGCAAAATAAAGGAACCACAGAGAACCACACAGAGAAATGTGGAAGAACCATAAAACACGTTGAAAAATGAGAGCATAATGCCTAGTCAGTATGCTGGAAGCAATTTTTTTTAAAAAAAAGGCCCAGCATATTTTTTTATTTGTCAGAAAATGCAGTTGTCAAAAATAATTGCATTTGCATTTTAAATTCATATTTGTTGAAAGTTTTTGCATTGTATTCTGTTAAAAAACATTATTCAAAATGTATAAGATAGTAAAACCTATTAAAACATGACAAAAGCACTGTTATTTGTTATCATATCTGAATATGGATGCATCTAGTAGTATTTCCAGGGTTTCTATCATTTTTTTTTAAAAAACCCTTTCAACTACTTTCAGGACAGGAATTAATAGAAATATATTTATCTGTCCGGGAGAGAAAATACTTCAAATATTTTAAACTGTCTACTTTAAAGTTACGCAAAGAAAAAAAAAAGGTCAAATAACCATTAGATAGATAAGGACTGGTCAGTTATAATATGCTATTTGAATAAGCTTGTGAAACAAAATAGTATTTTTAAAAAGGTTTCAGTACAGGCAGACACAAAGTCAGATATGTCAAAAGAGAGAATGTAGGTCACACTAACAACACAGAATACCATATCCTGAAATGCAGTGACACTGAAAAGGACTTCAGAAAATCAATTTACCATGAATTCCCTATGCAATCTATGGGCTAAGGTTAATGCAATACTTGCATGATTATGCAGGAGACCATGATATTACAGGTATGTCTCACTGATGGGACCAGCACTGCTACGTCCAGTTCTGGTATCCAATTTTCAAATAACGATGATTCTAGAATATTGCAAGGGAATCAAGAATGAGTCACTAAATTATTTGCCGTTGTGCAAGCCTTACCTGTGCCTAGCACACTGCAGACAGCCACCCCGGAAAAGGCAGAAAGGACCCGTCACGGTGCCAGGGGAGTGCTGGGAAGGGATCATCCTGACACCACTGGATTTTCAGCCAGGGAGTAAAGACATGAACATAATTAATGATTGCTAAGTAGAAAGTAGACAAATGCAGGTTCTTTTAATAAGTGAAGTAAGTATTAGGTTAAAATTAACTGTTTGACAGCAGCAGATGCAATAAGCTAACATCTTTCCACTAAGAATGAGTGCCTTTACAAAAGATACACTGCGACTCGTCTGGGACCTAGGGGCTGAAATCACATGGCTGGCATGATGCAAGAAATAACAATAAATGTTTTTAATAACCAGAAAGCCTCAAAATCATAATACTTTCAACTAGACTATGGATATTTTGACACAAAGAGGAAACAGAAGTTGAAGAAAAAAAATGTTTACATGGTAAGCTGTTTACTAGCTAGCTTTCAAAGCAAAACAACTCGCACCAGCCGAAACTGACACAAAATACACATGCTACTGCCTTTAAAAATGCAGGACAGAAATTAGGTCTGTGAAAAAAATTTCACAAACAAGCAGTCAAAATAAAAATAAGTAATACTTTCATACATGTAACACAGACCGAGGCACAGATCCAAGAAGCAGATGATCTGGAGAAAGATATTTAAGCATTTAAGGATGATGTGTTCAAGGATCCCAAATATTTTTTTTACACTTGTATTCAAAAGAGGATTTTAAGATGTCATTTCAGCACATATTTCCTCCCATTTAAGAACACTAAATCAATAGGAAAGACCATTTTCAAGGCAGAAAGTGCTACAACATTTGCATTTGCGGAGCAACAGATCTCCAGAATTGGCTTGTGTGCATGCAAATATTTTCAAGTAAGTGTTGGAGGAACTAATTAAAAAACCCTACATCCCTGCTCATTACCATCAGCTGCTGGAGAGCTGGAAGCTGCTATATGAGTACTAGCTTTATAAAGCATGTTGAACTAGCCTCGAAAATCACAGCCTTTACCACCAGGAGAACAAAACTCTTAAACCAAAAATAAAGTATGAAAACAACCAGATTATCATTATATAAAAGAGAATAGTGCAGCGTTTAAAAGAAAAGAAGGCTCAGAATGTAACAAAAACTGCCTCAAGTACAAGCATATCTGATTAAGCTACTGCTCTTTCTAAAAACAGCTGATAGCCTTCATCACAAAAAGTGACAAAGGGAACAAAACCAACTTGGGAAGTAAAAATCACCAAAGAAGAGGAAGAAGAAAAGGCTTTCAATTGCTTTGACAATGAGGTGACTCAAAGAGCTGTGTTAGGTGCAGCGCTGTTTAATATGTTAGCAAACAGGAGAAAGGGCTTCAAAATCCGGCTGATAACATTGGAATTTGATACAATTATTCAGACTTGTCCAATATTATGAGAATACTACGAACCACTTCAGAAGGACTTAATAAACTAACTAAATAGGCAGAGAGATGGCAAATGAAGGTCACTGCAGAGACACACATGTGAATGCACATTAGAAAGAATTACTCCCATGCATCTGTGCTAAAAGGCCGGCACTGACACCGCCTCTGAGCACATACAAAACCGTATTTGTGGGTAGTGTTACTGACATTGCTACAAGAGCTCAGTATGAAATCAAAACGCTTGTCTGGATCAGGACCTGTGCTGAATTTGTGACTGTTCTGGGGGGAGGTGGAACGGAGCAAAACTGTGGGCAGCTGGCTGAAAATCTGTCCATGTGAAAGAACAGGCAAAGAAATAAAGCAAAACAAAACATGTTCCTTCTGCTCCACCATAAACAACTTGACCATGAAAAGAAAGACTAGGTACAGACTAAACTAGGAAATAGTTAGGCCATTACAATTTTATTTTGTAAAGGAGGAATTCGGCCTTTCTGTTCAGCATAACCCAAGGAGTTGCAGAAATTAAATGGGTCCCAGAAGAGGCCACAGAAATTACTGGGTTGCTGAGGAGAGGACAGAGGGAGGCTCACCCCCCATGACACGTCCGTCCGCTCCAAACAAGAGCTGAGCTGGCATCAGGAGACTCTGGTAAGAAGCTGTAGCTAATTTCCCCCAGGGGATTAATTACCCTGGTGAACCACCCCGGGGACCCAGGGGAGGGTCAGAGGAGAACCGTGGTAGAGTCGTCACCTTTCCCCGCAGTGCACCCAGCCCTCGCGGAGAGGACTGACCATCCCAGGGTGGCTGCGAGCCTTCCTCAGCCCAGAGCCTGCATCACCGCCCCACTGCGGGGACACAGAGCTCAGGAGGCCTGGCCAGAACGGGCGTCTCCTGCCCCTCATGGGCAGCTCCACCCCTCACGGGAGAAAGTGGCTGCTGGCAATGAGAGGTTCTGAAGCCTTCTTCAGGATAAGGGCAAAATGCCTTAAGCACTCCAGTAAATGTAGCTGAGATCCAGAGATGCTGGAGTAACAGCATCTTCATTTATGTGAAAATGGGGGCTTCATGCAGATTTGGATGTTTGATTATGTAGCAAGTTTTAAGTCTAAGTGTAAAAGGTCTGCATCTTCATAATGGAAAAGATAACATTTCATTATAACTAAGTTTCTGAAGACATGAGTGACAAAACACAAATTGTTCAGTATTTTCTGCTATAGGAAGAAGATACAAAACAAAATACCAGGGTGGTTTGCATTATGCTTTTGTGTATTGCGCACTGAGCTTGCCTAAGAGCTAAACAGCATTTGATTTGTGCCTCACAATAAATAGAAAAAGGATTGCCAATTAAGAATGTGGGGCATCTATTTTTAACGAAATGTTTTTAAACTTTTGGCTAACTACGGGAGAAAGGCAGTGCCATCTGTCGGGGAAAGGCAGCCGGTTCAGGAGCCGCAGCCGGCACGTCGCTGCTTCGCCTTGGGTAGAACAAAAGCCCGCTTAGGCTCAGTACGTGACAAGCCTGGTTTGACGCAGGAAAAACTTTTGCTGGTGAATGGAAAGGAAGGGTAAAACAATCTAGAAGGAGTCAGCACCGAGCCGTGCTAACCAGCAGCTCTTAGGTGTGTTGAATACCTTCGCGCTCTCTCCCAGCAGCAGGTCGAGGCCGGAAGAGGTTGACGTGACGAGGGCAGAAGAAGCCTCCGTGGGTCAAATCCCTGTGACTTCGGCCACCACAGCAGCAACAGAAATCTTCCTTCCTTGCAGTTTCATGAGTCAGCACTTTCGATGTCAAGACTTTCCACTCAAATTGAAAGAAGCAGCAGTCCTGCATGGGAGAGAGATACATCTGAGCTCTGCAAAGAGACAAACTGGCAAGCTTAGGTGGTCTGTCAATAATTGGGGCTTGTGTAATTTTTAGTCAGCATTAGCAGACTGCTAGTGATTTTGCTTTAAATATGCAGCAGTTGAATGGTTGTAGCCAAATGCGAGTTTTGATAGTTGCACTGAATTTGAAAGCCAACGTATTTAACATTTAAATACACTGCATGCACCTTATGAATTATTTACTTACACCAACCTTTCTGGAGATGTACATATATTCTCACACCCACACAGGCAGATCAGCACAAACACACCTATGCACATCAGCTGAGTCTTTCAGCTAATCATGTTTGCTGTAGCTATTTGGCACGTTACTATTTTCATTTACAGGTCAGGGTAGGGCAGTGGATATCAAATATGGACATTTTTTTGCCCAGTGAGGGACTGACACATCGGCTAGGATCACATTGATGGTTATTCAACAGAACTGCGGTAGCCGCTATTTTTGCTCCGCTCCCACAGCAGCAATAAAACAGTAGCACAAAACAGAAAGTGACACACCAGATACATTGAACAGCAGCTGCCCTTAAAATCCAAGCAGCCCCCATGGACTGATTTGCCATTCGCAAATGGCTACTTTTTTTTTTTTTTACTGGGGGGTGTAATTAAAGAAGAGGGGGGAAAAAATGGGATCATACTAGCAGTAAAAGAGTAAACAGTGAGACCAAAAATGTATTTCCTCAGTTGAATAATTGTGCTTTGAGAGACGTGGGGAGAGCAATGCACCAGTAAGGTGTTTTCTTTTGAAAATATTATCAGAATAGCAGGTGGACACTTTCATGCTTCACTGTCCAGTCCTCGCCTGATTGGTGAAAAATTAATTTTTCAGTCAATATCAAAGCAAGCAGTTGTGTATAAAACCACATAACTGGTGAAGGCATACATCAGATGTGCCCTTGGGCAGAATTAATGCATAGACAAGATTTGGAAAAGAATTTTTTTCTTATTTAAACAAATAAATGAATTTTGAACTAAGCCAGGAAGACTTATCTTTATGGAGTTTCATGCTGCCCTGTTTTAAGTGTTGCACATCATAAGATATGAAATGAAAAAATCACTTTTCTGGAGCCAAAGGGGAGAAGGAGATGAAAGAACCACTCACAGAAGTACCGTTTCACTTGTACAAAGTGCACTCTGATTTTATTTCCAGCTGAACTCAGTAAGTTTGCAAAGTCCAAACAAACGAAATATTATTAATTTTTGATAAAGCAAGCCTAAAATTGTACAGGCTATGCATCATAGTTATGCATATAATTATGCATAATAATAAGTGCCCTTAAAGCATTCTGCAGAACAATATTGTGTGGGGACACTGAACCAAACAGCACATTCAAACTCAAGATAATACACGGGCCAGCCAGAACCAGAACTGGAGCTAAAAATATCCAATGATCCTATCATGGCATCGCTTGTGATCATAGTTTTTTTTTGTAACATATGTTCACGGATATGTATTCGTCATCTGTTGTCAGACTAGTGGCAAATAAAGATTTGCAAATTTTCCTAGATTTTTCACATCTCTGTTTGTTCCAGCAATAACGTTGCCTGCTTGTCTTTTATTCACCATGTCTGGCATGTTCTAGTAATTCTCAGTCATGATAAGATCTTGTGCCCTCAATATTTGTTTACCTTTTTTTTTTTTTTCCTTCTTAGTACAGATACAGCAAATTCTCTTCCTTTTTCCCTCTTTGTTATTATATGTATTACTTTTATTTCTTCTGATTTAGGAAGGACAGGAATCCCACTCTATAAGCTGCCTACACCCTCAGCAGCTTAAGACTCTGATTTTCACTGGGAGAAGGCCAAAGCACACAGGTTAGGAACACGCCACAGCATGCTGTCCTAAGTCTGGACGATCTGAACAACAAGGCACTGGGACTACAGGATACAGCTACAGCGTGTGATATGGATTTTGCTATTTACAGCACTGGAAGGGGTGTTTTTTCCCCAAAATCAAGAATTTGCAGTACAGAAAATTAATTTCCAAAGTGTGAGAGCAAGCGAGTGTTAACTAGCATTAGTGGCTGGTACTCACTCATAGAATTCTTTCATCGTACCCAGTAAGCCACAATTTTGCTCAAAATTTATTATTCTACCTAGTCAGGCCAGATCAGGAAGCAAAGTCAGTATGTGCAGACCTTCACATCTCAATGGGATGATCGAAGTGAATAAAGGCAGAATTATTCAAAATAAGTGTACTGTCAATGCTCACAATAGGACAAACCCATCCATTAGGTAAATTCCATTTTCCTTAGGGATGCTGTACCAAATATGCCAATTTTAAGGCTCTGAGTTAGCTTCCCTGATGCTGGTGGGAATTTTAACCTCAGTCAAGGAAGTGTCTGGGTCTGAAGGAGCCTGAAGATGCCAATAATCACTAGCAGGTGATGAGTGTCTGTGCTGAATGATCCCATTTAAAATCCTGCCAGGCATCTATTTGCCTCTTCAGCTCCTTAGTTACTTTTGTGTATCTGGCCTTTGTTTTTTGGAGAGCCTTTGGTTTATTCTTCTTTCTGTAGTCTTTCGTCTTTGAAGGATTGATTTATTGCTATCTGATATGAGCTACATAATCCAGAAAAATTGCCTTGTCTCAACAGTTTATAGTTTTGGTCAAGATTTATGTTTCATCCATCCTTCCAAGGAAAGTACTTGCTTTTCCCTCTGATTTTAAATGTCTGCCTATTCAGAAATAAAAACCTCTTTTAGGAAAGGAAATTAACTTAAAATCTATAGCACTTTAAACTCCGAGATAGCTCAATTTAGGATATGCATTCTGTAACAAAAAAACATACATATTCCCTGACATCCATGTCTCCCTGTGCGTTTTCTTATTGCACTCAGATTTTTCCTACCCTTCACTCCAGCTTTTCCTCAGAACTTCTGCCCAGACTTGTCTTTCCTTTTTGTTGTTTCACCTTGTTTAAAACGCTGTGGCCAACACAGATTTTATTGGTCTCACCCTGTCATTCACTCCTGAATATCTGCGATCCTTTTTCTTCCACTGCCTGGGATGAGCGCTCTACCTTCAGCCCATACATAATTGTCTCCTTGATTGCTTAATCTCTTACCCATCATCTTTCACTCATCCTTGGTCATCCACTGAAGTCCCTTTCTTCACTTCCCTCCCAAATGCGGAATCTGTGTTAATCCTCATGAAAGCAAACATTGTGAAAGCTCCTGTAACAACAGATTGTGTCTGATGCAATGATGGATGCTACAGTTTAACATAAACAGCTATTTTACTTAACGTGAATGGTTCTATTAGAACATAATAAACAGAGTCCTGCAATCACCTCGCTGGCACCTTGCAGAGTGCACCTTGCCACCAAATGCTACACAGAAAGGGACAGTCTGGAGAACAGAAGCTTTATGCCCAGTTGTGTGTCCTCCAGTTGTGGAACTGCATGGAGAAACCGTGAACGGTACTGTGGCTCAGAGAGCTGCAAGGAAGGGAAGTCCAATCAAGGACTTATCACTCCAAAATTGCACAGTGCTTAAATTGACTCTCTGCTACCTCTGTCTGGAGCCCTCAGTCTGCTGGAGGGTTGCAAACCCTTCACAGCACCATTGCATCAAGGAGTGGCAGCAAGAATAAAACATGGTCCCCTAAATCTGAATGTTCAGTGAATCAATGAGGCTGTGAAGAGAGGGAAAGGGACATGGCCTGGGATTTTCTTCTATGAAAGTTCTGGTCCCAGCTATGGGTCTAGAAGTATTTTGCTCTGGAAGACAGTCACACTGACAATTTAAGAATCAGAAATAATCTTTAATACCCTCTGCTTCATGGATGAACTCATAAGCATATACATAAAGAAGCCCAAACATCCAGTTTTCACACAAGTAAAACTCACATTCGAAGTGAGAATATTGTAGAAATTAAAAGCCTCTGAAAAATCAGGTGGCCTTTATATAGACCCCTTGACTCACCTAAATAGCTACACTTTTCTTTCTCAGCTACTTTTCTTCAAAGGTGTCAGAGTTCTACAGCCTCTGTGTACTTCAGCAGAAGGCATAGATGCTTGATATCTCTTCTAGCGATCAGCGCATTAAGTTCGATGCCACTGACCTCTGCAACAGTGCTTATTATGCAAAAAGTACAATAATATTTAAAGGGGTTTTTTAAGTTGCATATCAAATACTGTATTTCTGATTAAGACAGTCAGTTCAATTCCTAACACAGTTTGCATCTAAACCATTTTGAGGTTTATAATAATCTTCTTTACATAAAAAAGAGCAACGACTAATACAAGGTGTGCAAGCAAGTATTTTTAACTTCAGAACACAATCAAGGGTGGCCAGGTAGATTTTTCTGCTCTCAGCTAAGCTACATATGGGATTTCTGATGTGATCATTCACATTTATGATGACTATCAACCCAACATCTGCTTTTACCATATTGGACTGTGAATATTTCAGATCAACAACTGAAATCCAGATGTGTTTGTGTCATGAGCTTAGTGCACTCTTCTTGAAATAATTTGTCTTTAAAAACAGAATTAAGGATGCACTCACGCTTGCAACAGTATCCTGAAATGTTCCTCCTGCACAGCAGAGCTTTTGTGGGAGAATTCAGCCACCTGGGTCCAAATGCCTTAACACCCTGGGCAAGAGTCTTGTGCAGACAGGACTCCCTCCCTTCTCAGTGCAACAGCTGGAAGTACAAGACAAACCTTCATCACATGCTACACCATTATTGCCCCCACTTGTAATTTAATTCTCTTGCACTAAACCTTCCAAATTTATAGTCTCCCCTCTACGGATAGTGTAACACTTTATGTAAGGTCACAAAAATCAACAAAAGCCATACATTTTTTTTCCCCATGTCTCTCTACACAGTTGGATAATTTAAAAAAAGAAAATAATTTATACAAGCAGTACATTCGTGACCTGCCATGTTTTATCAATTACCTTGACCCTGTCTTTGTCTCTTTTACTATTCAAGTTGAGGATTTCTGCACTGGTCACTGGCTTTCCCTTTTTTCCCTCATGTAGGGGGAGTGGAGGGATGAGAGCTGTAGAAGCTAGAGGGATGATGACCTGCAGGGAGCAAAAGGGGCAGGATGGGATAATGCACATCATACAATCTGGAGCTACAGCTGTAAGAATTTTTTGGAATGACTTTATGAGGACCATGGGGTTAGCCTAAATACTGAACATGGGGAATTCTGCTTGCATCTAATGCTTTAACACACACACACACACACACACAATAGTGGAATATTTCTGCTTACAACACAGGAAAGTTGTTGTTAAGGCTTAAGTCAAAGCAAAACTTCTTAAGACTGGTTATTATCTTTTTTCTTTGTTTTATTCTTCCGCCAAGCCCGGGCACTAGCTGATGCCATAGATGGAGTTTATGTGCACACATGCAAGAGTCACACATCCAGCTGCTCACTTCCACACGGAATCAAACACGGATGCTCAGACAATGCCACCCAGCTCTTACCAAAGTCCTCAACTTCCAACCAGCTCCGTCTGGAGTTTGAAGTATTGCTACTCTTAAAGGAGTACAGAGGACTGCTCATTTCTCTTTGTGTGTGTAAAACACACAGAACTGCTCTCTGTTTGCCATTAGCGTGGTCCAAATGTGGCTTCCAAGCTCCTTGCGACGTGACGGGGAAGCACAAGAGCGTGCACAGCTACACAGCATCTCTCCCCTGTCACCGGGGCAGCTGTGCAGAGCCTCGCTCAAAGCTGTAGGTAAAAGTGTACCCAGAGGACGGAGAAGAGACTCACTCATGTTAGAGCTACACTTCCAAACTGTGCCACAGAGCTTAAAAGCACAGCACTGAGTTGTGTAAAAACACAGGAAAAAGATAGAGGAAATTGCTCAGCACAGCCAGGGGACATGCATTTACATGCCTGGGTCACAAATACAGTTTATTTTCCTACTTTCTGCTCATTAGCACATTTATTGATCGCCTAGTTCAGATGTGTGTAACTTCAGAAGCATGTTCCTTATTCGTTAAAGGTACATGGCACCTCCCACATTCTAAGGAGAATTTATATTTTTAGACAAGAGCCTAAGTAAAGGCGCTTTTAAGAAAAGAGCTACAACCAATCAGGAATATTCTGACAAAAAAATTTCACTGGAAAATACTGATTCATGGAACTACTGCCCTTTCTTTTCTTTTTTTCAGTAAGAAGAAGGTCAGAGAAACATTTTTCAGAACACTAACAGACTTCTCAGACAAAAAAAGCTAGAGAGAATAAAGACATTACTGTATTCACCTGAGACACAGGAGACCCAGATTCACCTTAGAGCTTTACCTGATTTGATTTTGGTCTCAGCACATCCCAAGTGAGTGCCCTAACCAACGGCACACATCTCAGCCTCTGGTACTTGCTCAAGGAATTTGTGGACCCTTGGATACTCATAAAGAAGGCAGGACAATGTCAGGAGCAGGACACAAATCTGTACAAGCAATGGGAAAGAAAAAGCGACACAAAAAGAAATTTGTCCAAATTAAAGTCTCATTTTACAACACGCCGTTCACAAAATGCTTTAAAACAATAAGATGCCTAGGTTCCTCCACTTTCAAACCAGGAAAAATAGACTTTCTTCCATCAGGACTGAAATCCCATTTATGGTGATACATATTTGAAAAGAAGAAAAAAGGATCATAAAATTCTAACATCCCTGAGTCTGAGGAAAACTCCCAGTGACTTTATTAAAGATTTTGCCTTGATGAATAGAGATTTCAGAGTTCAGGAGGCAGCCCTGAAATTTCAGGGTCAGATCTCTTCAGTAGCACAACTGAACACAAAACAACCAAGCTCAAAGGAATCACCCAGGACTCTGAAATTCTTCTCCTCCCCTTAAGGCATCAGGCAGCAATGTACAAGTTGCAAACGTGATGTGAGATTTGCCTTCTATTTGCCAAGATTTGGATTCTTTTTCTGATCCAGGCTATTGTGCCATCACACCGAACACCACTGCAGTCTCAGTAAATGCTATGAGATGCTACAAGTCCACGGTTTCTCAGATTCTGCATTTCCCATGCTGCTTAGATTTACTTGTCACTATTTTGCTGCTTGATAACTGCAAGGATGAGAATATTAGGAGTGGCAGTCTAATCAGTGACCACTCTGGGCGTTCAACCTGTCAGAGCTGAAAACTCATGAATGAGCTGCAGTGGGTCAGTGATATGCTAACACATCAACCGGAGCAGGAGGTTCCTCTGCAACAGGGCTCGTTACCACATACACGAGAGAGAAATGGAAGCCATAAAACAAAACAGAAAAATACAACCCCAAAAAACCAAGCAAGGATCAAAAACATCATACAACACAGATTTAAGTCTCTTTTCAGCTTGGTGAAAATATGACAAGTATCGGGCAGGTACTGCACTACAGATTTTATTTTTTTTCCCAAAGTCATATCAAACATCTGACCCTTTCTCACAGAATGGATTCAGTTAAGAGATGTGAACAAATTCTTACAAATCTCATCAACAGCTATTTATAAATATATATAAATGTACGTGTGTATCTATGTGTGTGTATATATATATATCTAACAGAAACCACAAGTACAAGTAAATAAATTCAGTGTTCACATTGCTCAATTAAAGCTCAGTCAGCGATGGGCCTGGGCAGTGATGGCCCCAATTCAACAAACCACTTAAGCATATGCTTAAAACAAGCTCTGGATCAATTCCCAGTGAGGATTAATGCATATTCGTAAACGCTTCACTCCTTTGGAGATCACAGAATGAAATATCCCTGGAAAAGCCTTGAAACGTAAGAGCACAATTTCGGTTGCTTGTTTTTAAATTAGCTTAAGCCAAACTGAATATTCTAGACTCAGCAAACTCTCCACAGACAAATGTTTATCCTCATTCTGTAGCACCTTGTGCAATGAAATTAAAATTTCAGAATGTAGCACAGGGTGGCCAGAGGGAAAGATGACGCCAGAAGGTGGAGGTTAATGCAGAAGGACTGTCTGAGCTTTCCAAGTACATTCTAATGGAAAGCTCATGAATAGGATGGCTGAGCCGGTAAATGATGATAAATCAATCTATTGCTATTTCTGTGGTTTTGCAAGATGCACATGTCCTGACACCCCTGTTTATGTATTAAATTGAGAATGTGAATTGATACAAAGTGAAATGTTTTCTTTCCCTCAAGCTCCTTTTGTGTCTAGATGGACTGATGTTCACACTCCTCGTTTTTCCTTTGGTCAACTGAAGAAAAAAATTCTTGATTAGATCCACATTATTCATGTTTTGCAGAGAATTTTTTGCCTACACATACAAGTCCTGCTGGGGTAAGCCAGCAGAGACCTATTGACTTAGTGTCGTAGCAAATTACATGGCCTTACAGCCAGATGAAATATTAACTCAAGGGACTGATATTTTCACTGGATCAAAGACCGACTAATGAGAAACAGAATACTCATTTTCAAAGAGGTTTAAAAAAGTTAGAACAAAATACAGATCACTTAATATACTGCAAAAGTTGCAGTAACTTCCTGACAGTTTGCTTGCCTACAAACCTCTTAGCCCTGATTTATTAATATTAGATGCTGTGCCAAGTTCATGTCATAAAGGATAGATGCTGTGTGCCCACGCTCTGCTTGGAACTGCATAAACATGATCATCAACCAGATTTGACATCATAATCAAAACAATGAAAATAAGTTAAAGGTAGCAGGCAATATCTGAGAAACTGCATTAGGAAGCTCTGTCTATATGAAGAAAAATAAAATTTTTCTCTGCTGATGGAGAGAAGGACCTGTTTTTTTAAAGGAATTCAGGTGCTTAAAGAAGCAGATGGGTGCACAGTGGGATTTTTAGAAGCTCTTAGATGGCAACTCCCACTGAAATCGCTGTGTATTAGGCAGCTAGGTATTTTGGAAAATTCACATTACCTGCATCTTTAAGCACCTAAATACCTTTAAATATTTGGCCCAAAGACAGCTTACTGTAACGTCATAGGAAACAGAATAGTCCCTGCTCAAGGGAAAGTAGTTTATTGTATGGTCAATTAATTTTCAAGCAGGAGAAATCCATATAAGCAATTTGTAAGAGAAATAAGGCCAGAACTCTTGAGCTATGACTTCTGAACAGTATTTTGCAACTGAAAGAAGAGATGTGGTACACAAAGATATCTTGTGCATTTTTTTGGCAAGATTACAACAGAGATCACATGGGCCCGTATTTGGTGCTCATCTTAAACTGGAGCACACCCAGAATGGCTGGACCTTAATCCCACCAAAGAGTAGAAGATAAATGTGGTACCCCGGTGTTTGTGCAGGGAGTGAGGGGCCAGTAAGTGCGAGGGCTATGGGGGGAGACACACACCCAGCAGAGAAGGCAGCAAATGGATGTAGGAATTATTTGTCTCTTTGGTCTGCAATAAAGACATCCGCAGTTGCAGTTTCTGTCCTGAGGAAGCTCAGGAATTCTAAATGTGAACCTGTGAAGTTTTTAGGGACATTTATGCCTGCCGCAGTGATGGGAAGGAGGCACTGCAGGTGCCAGGGAGGCGAGACACTGCATCCAAACCAGCTCACTGCCATTTCATTTTCTAATTCCACTGGTCCAAGTGCAAACGCAAGGAGCCTAAGAAAGCAAACTCTGCACAAATCCTTTGACTGCTACTTCAGGGCTAGGGGTCACAAATAAAAAAGTCCATCTACAGCCTGTTTTACATCCAGGCTTTGCCCCATTAGTCTGAGGGACAGTAAAGCAAACAAGTTTCTTGGCTTACTTTTTACAGAGGAGGAAAGTAACAGAGTTTTGCACCGTGCCAACTTTCAGTGGCAGAAGAGGATTTCTCCTGCATCACCAATTTGTGTATCCCATCCAAGTCACTTCACTTAATGTGGAAAAAAACAAGTAGTGACGGAACAGGGCCCTTAGAGTAAGGCTCCCAGCATAATGCAGCCAAAAGAATTTAACAAGTGGGATTTACTTAACTGGTCACTAAGTGTTAGCATTGCTTTTAAAGACATATGTCCAAAAGTGTTTCTCTGGTCATAAAGAAACAGAACAGAGAGAGCAGAGAAAATGCCTGGCAATCAAACTCTCCCTTTGATTTAATAGCTCTCTTCAGACTTGTAAGCTTAGAAAAAGCTTCGCTGGAGTTAATGGGCAAATATTCCAGGGAAAAAAAAAAATAATAAAAATTTAAGTACTTAAGTGTTACTAGTTCTGGTCTGAGCATGCAAAATTCTCTTCCTTGCTGGGTTTGCCCCAAGATAGCAATCTTCAGGCAGAATTACATAAATATTGTCAGCTTTCAGGCTGGCTTTGTGTCTCAGACCTGATGAGTGACTGGCAGAGTTCACGGGCCAGGTTCACAAGCCTTGCAAATGGGCACAGCTTCACTGAAGTCAGTGGGAGACCTGCACACATTACAGGAACCTTCCATAAATAGAACAGAGTTCTGTCCATTTGTACCAGAAATGACTGCAAATTACCGCCAGCAACATTACAGAGAACATTTTTCACCCTGTAGACTTCAGGCAAACAGCTCCTGAAGATACCATACAAAAATACACAGACCCCCCTGCCCCGCCAGTCACTTCCTTAGCTACTGCCGTGGCACCTTTTGCCTTACATTTAAACTCTCTTACACACCAATGCCAATTGCAATTAGTCTTGCTACACCTCCACTGTGCTACTATGCTTACTTTTCAGTAGGTGACTCAGGCACAGGTTGTGACCTTCACTAGGTCCCGGTGAGTTGATGGGGAGACACAGCAAGGTGCTGGGAGAAAGTTGAGTATAATCCCTTATATAATGGACTTAATACTCAGCCTTGACCAACAACAAGCATTTCACAGAAGAAATGCTTTAAAGAGCTTCTTTAGAGATTTGCAGTACAGAAAGAAGCAAACCTACCCTGCTGTATGCTTCTAAAGCAAAATTAAATAAGCTCAATCAAGAAACTCAGAAGACCCATGCATGCTACCATTTTAGATTTCAGATCGGATTTGAAGTGGGTGGCCATTAAAAAAAAAGATCATGCTTGGTCCACCTTAGGCTGGATAAAATTGTGACCAAGCATGAGACCATGCACAAAGACGACTGTATTCTAGTACCACACAACCTGAGATGAGACACAGCAAATATAATCCACAGATCCCATTTGGGTGTTGAGACGTGTAAAAACAGTGTTTGAGATGTCCTATTCTTGCCAGACATGAATGCTGCAATCAAAGATAAAGTATCCTGCTGTGAAGTCTGCAGCTCATACAGGGAGCAGAATGTAACAGAGACCACTTACACAACAAGAGATTCCTGACTGCCCTTGGTACAAGGTTGGCAGACACCTTCCTGAGTGAAAAGAAAGAATCATTTCTCGTTAGTGCACCGTTCCTAAAATTTTTACATACTATCTTATTACAAGACAGTATGATAATGTTAATTGCTGTTTGCTCAAACTAATGCGGTTAAAACAACAGAAGAATGGATGGGTTTTGATGCAGAAGTGACTTGTTTTGGCAATTTTCAACAGTACTTAGTAAAGTGCAGTGTGTCATGGTTTCCTTAAGCAGAGTCAAGTGCACTAGCACAAGAATCAGTAAAATACTCCAAAAGTGTTTTTTTAAAATCTGAGAGGATTTAAGGGATCTCTTGGCAGCACTGTCAGGCTACTCAGCAAAATTCACAATGTTTTCATACTGACTGTCAGCTCTCCAGCTTATAAGCACAGGACAAAAAAAAAAAAGGGTCTGACGAACATCCATAAGCCAGAAGACTGAATACTTATGTAAGTCACCAGGAAAACTGACAAGGCTCTCTTTGACAGAAAAAAAAAAAAATAGTAACTTTGGGGGTTCAGCTTGACAACCTCATGGTTTTTCCCTCAAAATTAAGGGGAAGAAATCCAATACTTCACTGTGCAAACTTAGCAGGCCAGGCTGACAGCACTGTGTGCAGTAAGGACAGAATGGGGGGCACAGAAGACCTGATGCTTGCGGTTTTGCGTTTTGATCCCCATCATCTGTTGAAGTTTCTGCAAAGCTTTTCTAATTTAGTCCCCAGAACATGCTGACCCAAACAAGCCGTAGGAGCTGAGGCTCAGATTGCTACACGTATCTATGTGCTTATGTTCTGACTGACCTCCTGAAGCAAGTTCAGTGAAAATCTGCTTTTCAAAGTTGAGCTTCATGATTTCGGCACAATCTAGCCACAATGCATAATCTAGTTCATGCACTCTCTACCTTTTTCACTTTGTACTTTCACACTCAAAAACTGGTTAATGCTGACTTTCCTAATTTTTAACAAAATATTCATCTTGATGACTTTGTAATCCCTGAAATAAGGCGTCAGAAGGCTTTCAGTAAATACCTAAACCTCTACGTCATTAAAGAGTCATTGGCAAAAGGAGGAAACGAGTGGTTGCTAATACCCATCATGTTAACCTGTGGATTACGCTTCCTCTCAAGGACCACAGTGATCCAGTGGAATAACTAACACTGATCGGTGTAATTGTTTCAATGTTAGACACAGAACTTAAAATCAGAAACTGAGTAGCTGCAGGGATTGCCTGCAAGCCAGTGTAAGCATCACCATCCTTGCCTGTAGGCAAAGTAGTGAGACTGAAGATAATATTCTGATTTGCAATATGGTAGAAGTACTTTACTCCAACATTTTCCAGTAGGCTTCTCAGCAAAGGTACCATAACTAAAATGAATTTGAAAAGCTGTTCTTCATAGTAAAAGAGAGGGGGAGGGATTTTACTGCTTTTTTCCAAAGCATGCTAGTATCACTTGACAATTTTTTGTCACTTCGACTCAGATTCACTTTTTCCCCTGAGAAGTATAAGAATTCATCAGCTTTCCCTGTCTGATTTCCGCTGTCAAACACATCAGGAAGCATGTACCTCTCCATATTCTTTCCTGCCCACCTTAATTTTATGTCTCTTTTCTAGATGTAACATAGTAGGAATGGGATGTCTGGAAGGAAGATTTCCTCTAGATGTCCTTATATGGCAGGTATACATGATCATTGAAAGAGAAGTCCTATGCATAATTCTTCTGTCATCAATTTATTTTATGTCCCCATGTTTTATGACAGCCATTTTGATGGCCTTGTCTACAGGGAATATTGCCATGAACTTAGACTCTGCAAGGAATGAAAGGAAATTTGCACCTCCAAGTGTAAGTAATTCCAGCTGTTTCAGGAGAAAGCAAAATGGTAAATTCATGCTCCTCAGAAACCATAAACCAAATCCTGACTTAGCTAATTGTCTTAACATTGGAGTCGAGGATAACTTCACATTTCCATGGAAGCCAGTTAAGGTCTCGCATATTTCCATTTATCTTTAACAATTTCCAGTCAGCTGATAAGCAGATCTGTTGATAACAAGAAGTTGGTGTGACAGACAGTAATTGCTAGAAAAGAGTAGATGTTCATCTCCGTGCTTCAAGTTTCACAAAGCTGTAACAGACTGTAGATCCTAGAATCTGGATGCACATCACTTTTTGGTTATACTGACTGTCCTCTGTGTTTTGCAGAAGGAATTTGGGCGCCCACTTTATTTGTGTTACATCTTCAGGGATTAGGGCTCTGCATTTCTTCATCTCCACCCTTCTGACTCCAAATGTCACACATTACTAGGGAAGAGCTTTAAAAATACCTAAAATTTGATCTGCAGTGCTGGATTCCTTCAATGTGGTAGCTTTATGAAATGTCTTCACCATGAGGTGCTGTGGTTCCTATGGAGAACTGTAAACATCAGTAGAGGCAAGGAAAAAAAAAAGACGGACATTTCTTTGCACCACTTACGCACCATAAAAATATTGAACAAAAAACACCAAGAGAAGAATGAAAAGAGAAGGAAGATAAGCCAGCTGTAACGAGGAAAGATGTTCTTACCCTAATATGTTGGGGACTTCTGAAGAGTTCGCAATTCAGCAGTGTGAAAATATGTCAAGGTTATTGAACCTAAGGCATGTCTCTGCTAACTGTTGCTTACTCTGCCTGACCTTTAAAAGTGTCTGCTTATCCAGCTTCCCTAGGACTTTGTAAAGTGTTGTAAAGATGTATCCTTTACACTAGACGCCCAATACTTGGGCTAAATTCCTCCCCCACTGTGCAGCCAAAGGCCTCTCCCCTTGTTTTGCTCCTATGTTTAAACAAACCAAACAGCCATCATCTCCAAACTTCATTGTAAACATCTGTGTGCCTCAGAATAAAGTTATATACAGTTAGACGTACAAAGGAGGTGTTAAGCTTGTGTCTATCCATACAGAATAAATATGGTGGAGGGAGGTGCACGTAGGGGTGTGTGCTGGTGGAAAAGCTCTGTCGTTGTTTAACTTAACTGTCAATCCCTTCTACAGGGAGGGGAAAAAAAAAAGGCAAAACAAAGCACATGAAATAAAAAGTTGTTCTATTATTTTCCTATTCTCCCAGCACTTCAGAATATCTATGGTGGAGAGTTCTCTTTTAGTGAAAGAAACTTCTTAAAACTTCTGATTCTATGAGACCTTTTCAGGGTTACCATTATTCAAACAATCTCTTACTCAGGTAAACCACTGCATGTATTAGAAACCTGGCACTCAGTGCTTTATATTATTCCTTGATGCTCTCAGCTGTGGCTCTATGGAAAAAAACCCAACACAACCACAAAACCTCCCTCAAAACCTGAAAGAAGAGGCACCAGTAGCTGTGCTTGAGAGATGCTACTCTTGCCTTTCTTTGCCTTGCTCTGTTTAGACAGATTCAGCCTTGAAAGAATCCTGCCACTGCCTACTGCTGGATGAAGCCCCTTCCTGTTAAAGTCAGAGAGAATCAGAATAAGGTTTGCAAAAACCTGAGAATAAAAATAAAACAATCACCCAGCAAACAGAGTAAAGAGAAATTGTAAGCAAGTATTTGTATCGGTAAACTTGAAAAACATCATCTGCTGTCTTCACTTAATGTCAATAGTTACTGATGTCTATTCTCATAAATATCATCTTGTAACTGGCTTTTCATCCCTTTCTATATACGTCATGCCTCCTCCCTCAACACACGCTCTTGTAATATACAGGCAAACTGAGCTCTGTGAGTAAGTTCCATGCTGGTATATTGGCAAATCTCAACGAATTTTCATATAGTGTTGGCAATTTACACTGATAGCTAATTTGACCCATTAAAGAAGTTATTGGTCAATGAATTAGTTTGTTTATGAGTAAAAGGAAGCAGTAACTATAAACTAAAGTGCTATTTGAATATTCCTTATTTACAAACTCTCAGCAAGACTTACACTGTAGTTATATTGCATTAGAACTGATTCTGCGGTGCAGCTTGAGTATGTGTTTTTTAACGTGTGTAACTAAAATAGCACATTTTACTAACAAGCCGTAATACTGAAATCTACCTCTGTTCCTCCAACTCTTTCAGAAAAAAAAAAGAAATCCATAAATATACATACATTGTTCATATGCCTGAAGGCCAAGTGAATATACTTAGTGCTAGCTGGAATAAGACAGTTGAATGCTGCTGAAATCCTACTGAAGTAGCTAGCAAAAGGCCCGAGGAACAGAACACAATAAGCGTTCAAAAACATCTCACAATGTAATAATCAATGTGTAATATGAGCTAGGGGTTAGTTAAATAAAATGTGAAAGCTGTATTAATGAACCCTTTTGCTGTCCAACACAGCATTTCATTTTCTTTCATGGACTGCATAATGCAGGGCCCGGGAATAAATTATAGATGAAACCCCCATCATATGTTTATAAATACACTAACATTAGCATTTTACTTCCTCATAAATCTGCACCAAACATTCAGGCGCAAGATAGAAAGCCCTGTAAAACAATGATATATTCTCTGCTTGCAAGACTTGCCTAGTGGCCCATTCATTTCTACCGCTGTTCTTCAAACATTACTTTCTTCGCTCATGCCCCCTCATTTAAAATCCATTTTAATTTAAAGATGTTCGATGCAGTCCTAGTGGTACATTTACTCATCCTGGTTATACATCATGGAGCAGGGAAAAGAAAATTGTTTAATCTAGAGATACGGTTCACTGTGGTCACCACTGAACAGTGGAGTAATTACCAGATCAGCTCCGCTAAAAATGCACTCAGGGTGTTCTGTGACCTATCATCTTCTAATCTGCATAGTGAAGTATAGCTTCATAACTATAAATTGCTGACTTAATTAAAACCAGGACCTTTCTGTCATTTAATTACAGGGAGAAAGGTTATTGCTTAAATGCAATTTTCCAAATGTGATTTCTTAACAGTTATTAACTGCTTCACCATCATTTATTGTTTCAGATTTTTCAATTTGAAAATAGTCCCTGTGACAGAAGTAATGACTTCATGAAAAACTCAATCTAGATGGAGCTGAGCAGACCCATTTGTTTCTCGTAAGTGGAGCAGACAGAAAACTTGAAAATGTCACAGGAGGATCCTGTGATTGCTCCACTTTACAGGAGTAATTAAAAACCAAGAGGTTGTATTAAAGGTGAAGAGAAGAGGTTTATGACAATTTCAAGGTTTTTTCCCCCCTTACCAAAATATTATGCTTGCATTTTCAACTCTATTAGGAGAGGTACAGATTAATAATTGTTAATTTATCTCAGTTCAATACATGATGCTAGTACCAATACACGAAGGTATGCCAGTTAGTTCTGCAGCTTTTCTATTGATCTTCCAAGAGCCACCTTAATTTGAAGAAAACTAAGTTCCATGTTATTTCCTTCTTCACACAAAGCTTTTCACCTCCAAAAATTGTCTCCATGAAGCACGCAAGTACTTTTCAACTAAAATTTGAACTGCAGCTCATTGTCTAAGATAGACCTTCTCATCCAAGAATGAACTTGATTCTGCCAGCCCAGTTTTATATCAATCTGAGTCCAGTGATAGAAGAATCAGCGCCAAGACATCGCCTGCAGAGTACTGCATGAAATTCTATTTGAAGGACAAACCTGGCCATTACAACTCAGAGGAATGGCTAAAGCCTGAAAGGTCTCTTGCAGGGCACTGCAAATCCAATGCAAGGCCAAAAAAAAAAAAAAAAAAAGGAGAAAAACCCCAGCTGCTTACTGTTGCCAGGACAACAATTTCTTGATCCCAATAACAACATATTTTTAATCTGAATTTTCCTTGCATCCCTTTCCACGTAGTTGTTCCAAAATACGTGTAAATGTTACACACAAGAGGTTTTGCAGGGCAAGTGAAGCTTCATTGTTTAAGAATACCACTGGGACACAAGGCAGTCACATATTCCTTTGCCCTTCTGGAAGCTTCGCTGATATCACTGAGGGGGCTTTAAGGTATCGGAGGAGGCAGTAGTGGATACTAGGCAGCACTACAGATCCATACATTTTAAACAGCCTTGTGATCTGATAAGATGTAATAGTCTCCAGTACATTAATCCTCCAACATCCTCACTAGTGAGGGGAGAGCTGCTCTCCCCAGGTCACTGCTCTGAAGCCGGAGGACAGAGGCCGTATCACTACAGTCCCGCACCTCCAGGTTCCCAGATCGAGAACAGGCACTCCTCTTTCCTGAGCAAACAAGCCACAAGGATTCATCACTTCTCGGATGTGTTCAGCCGCATGTGAACCAACTGTGAGAATTGGAAACTTAGTGGGAACTGTTACTTGGTAGTTACATTCTGCAGAGCAGTATATTCACCCTATGCATAGTGCTGGCTGGACTGCATAAACCGTGTGGCAATGTTTCCCCTCCCTGCAGCAACACAGCTGAATATTGCCCATTCAGAATTTTCTCTGAATTTAGTATTAACACAATCACCCAAAATATTTTCAAACCATGTGTCACCACTGTTCCAAATTGCATTATCAAGTGGAATACCAGCTTTTAACTCTTTTTGTCCCCCTCCCCGCCTCTTTATTGTGAGGGCAAATCACGTTTTTGGTTAGTCACCAAACATATGTGGTATTGGTTTTGTTCCCTGACTGGTAGACTTGCATAACTTAGCAATGGAATCAAAACTGTAAACAGACAACATATGTGCATGTACAATGTGCAGTGTGCAGTTTGCTTTCAGCTAATGATCAAGCACTCTGGGTTACAGTTTGCCCTTGGCAAGTATCTGTACTAGCATAGCTTGAATCCTTACATGTTTACACTCAGTGCTGGCAGGGGAGTGGCAGTGTGGCACAGGAAATAGCATGAGGGAACATGAATTATCTATTTTAGGACTCTCTGGAGACAGTCTCTGCAAGAATAAAAACTACAGAGAAAGAAAATGCAAAAGAGAGAGAGAGGAAAAATGAAAGGAGAAAATGGGAAAGAGAAAATGCAGCCACTACATACAGATAATAGGAAAAGGGACAGTGGGGTGCAGCCACATTCCCTGGAATGAAAACTCAGCAGCTGTGAGCAGAAAGCACCAGGCATAGACAGTCTTGACAAGGACTCAAAATCTGGGCTATCCTGCCAGGCCAAAGCAACATCTTTGTGATATCTGCAGTGGCCTTACCTGTTTATTCAGAAACCATTGTTATGGCCAGGTTCTTGCAATTACATGGTGGGGTTAATAACCTAGGTGATTTTTGTGGCCTTTTCACGATGCAGAGGAAAGCCTCTCTTCTTGCTGAGAGATCTGTCAGAGTGCAGAAGTATCTCCTAAAGAAAACAACACGCCTTCCATCCTCATTTAAAATGAAGTTAGGAATTACACTCTAAGGAGAGTGTGCATTTCTCTAGTGCACTGGAGGAGTTTGGGAACAATTTTCCAACCTTAGTTCTACACTCAAAACACTTCTTTTTCATTCCCCAAAGACAACAGTGGCTCTGCAGATGGAGGAGGGAAAGCCAGTACCTGACGCTGCAGAATTCCTGCTGGATTCTGTCCTATGGAAGCTGCAGAAGAGCTTCCTCCTGTCACATCCATGCTGAGTGTGAGTTTTCACAAAGCCCTTATGTTCATACAGGACTCCTAGGGTATGGACATACTCCAAAAGGGCCTAAAGTGCACTTTCAGAATATAACCATAGGTATCCTTCATCTTCAACGCTTCTCAAATACTTTCCTATCTCTGATGCCATTGTAGATGGGACTAATCTGAGAATTAGAGACCAGATTTCTAATAGCAGAGGACAAGTCCCCTCCACAGAAGAGAGAATTTTCAAGACTTTTGACTACTCTTGCCCAAGCCTAACTGAAATTAAAAAAGAATAAAACCTAACAAATTACAGGTGGCATTTTCCATTTCACCTTGAGCTGTGGAGGCTCACAAGGCAACAGGACCCTACCACAGCTCAGGGATTCAGGAAAGTGTGCTGAGGACAGTGACAATTTACAAATACTTGAGGACTAAATTCAAGTGACTTCACTAACATCAAAGTTATTTCTTCTTTGACACCTGACAGCTCCTCATAAGTTTCTGTAAAGTAGATACTCTTTTAGTGAACACCAAAATAGTAATGGATGCCCATAAATCAGTTAAATTCATCTTTTCACCTTGGATATGCTGGGGACCAGTTACCTGCTCTGAAGCAAACATCTCATGCTCACCTATTCCGAAATAAACTGTCCCATTTCAGAGGCAGAATTGGCTTGATCATGTGAAAAAAGACCCAATCTCAATGGGGTCTGCCCAAGCGTGTGCTCACAAAAATCATCCTGCCATGCTGTTTTATGAGCTTTACATGTTCCCCTACGAATTACAAAAACATGTACTCTCAGAGAAGCAAAACATGGATTGCAAACCACACCATTATAACAAGATAAAATGGCCATGCAGGTTAACAGCCTGAAAACATAGAATGAACCTTTTTTGTAATTCCCTATAGTTTGTTCATTTGATTAATTAAGCCCATTCAATTTCCATTTAAGACGGCTGTAGCTCTAGCTATTTTTGTCTGCGAGACTCAGCTTGGAGATTTCAGAAGCTTAGCATTCTAGCTGCATGTCACTGCCACCATTGTCTCTTGTCACAATTCTAATTCTATGTTCTGATAATAAAATTTCATTAGTGTCTGCACATCCTTTGCCTTACCTTTGAAGTACTGTCTTGTGCTGAAACGATTAGCAGTACTTTACGTCATATCACTTGACTGTTTGACAGCCATTGTGAGTGAGCTAAACGGGGAGAAATTAAAATTTCTGACAATTTCTATTACATCTAAATTGCCGAGAAATTAAGGGATATTTACTTTTACAAATATTAAAGGTTGTTTAAAATGTAAACTGACTTCATTTTATTAGTAGATTCCACAATGTGCTAATTCAAAATGACTACATGGCCTTCTGTGAATAAATTACCAACTCATTTTCCAAAAGCGAAGGACATTTCCTCCAGGCTGCTTTTTGACTGTTTGTGTCAGTAGAAAAAGAAAACAAAAAAACTTATGAATATTTCAGAACAGAAGATACTCCTTGGTGCCTGTATTCCTTGTTTCATCTCAACAGAATAATGAGGTTATTCCTGTATGATATGATTTTTTAACAACGCAACAAAAAGCATGCCATGAAGCACTGAGTTTATCACATGATGTTACAGAAGAGGCAGAGGTCCTTCCTTGACCCATGTCTCGACCCTTGCTAATCTAGGCAAACACCCTACATGCCTGTCCATACAATGACTAAGCTTAGTTTTAAAACTAGTTTAGGTTTTTCTACTCCCCTTCACCTGTGCGCTCTGCACAAGAACCTCCCCGCTTTGAGATGTGTATACATGTGTGTATAGATGACTTCTGCAAAGCTCTTCCCAAATGAGCTGACCACCTTCCCTTCCAAATTCACCAGTCAGGCTTCCAGGCCTTGCTGGCTGGCCACCTATGCTGCTGACTTCAGGTCACAAAATTAAGAGTTTACATGTTTGGTGTCACTGTTTCTTCCATGATTCATGTTTCCTCAAAATTAAGTGGCCATTATCATAGCGGTCTCTGAAAAGACTTCTCTTAAGTCTCTTCTCTTAAGCAAAATAGATGGTAAGAAGCTTAGGACACTTGCAGGGGCTTGTGGGGTGCCACCAGTCAGGCACTTGACACAAACACATTGCTGAAGTACCATTTTCCATTTAACCACCCAGAGCCATAGCTCAGTTCTGCTGATCTAAAAACTGAGTTAGTACAGCTGCCTATAGATATTTAGGTTTCAGAGAATGAGTGTTGTTAACAACACTCATGACTCTTAGATGAAGTATTACAGGGAGGCCAGACTCTCCTATACATATTGGATTGCAGCCAAGAAAATCTGCCCATAGCTCCTCCGCTCTAAAACCTTCTCTTTGATTTCCCCAGACCATCTTCCACACTAGCTTTCTTTTCAGACTGCTGAAACTCCATGCCACCATTTATTAGGGTTTTTTTATCTTGAATTCTTTCCAAGGCTTTTCTTAGTGTCTAATCGCAGCTTTTTTCACAAACTCCTTTTTTCTTAAAGGTCTCTGTGTAAGGCCCAAAGACAAACACTGTTCCTAAAATTCCTAATGCTTTGCCTTGCAAGGACCTCTTTTATAGACTCCATTGTAGACAGCATTCACATGATCGTTCTAGGATGAAACCCTGAATGGCTCTTCATAGTGTGCTGGTGTGTTGAATGCCGCTTATTCCATGAAGTCTGGCACCCATAAAATGGGTATAATAGTTACCTACCACATAGGATGTTGTAAGGCTTAATTTATAACTGTTGTAAAGCATTTTAGACCCTTAGAAGAGGGGTGTTAAGAAAACGTAAAGCACTGTTGCCATAAAACATTTGTCTGGCTGAAAGCTCTCTTATAACACTGGTCTGCTTGAAAAACAAAGAGGGGTGTAGGGAATCACAGTCTTACCAGCCATTTTCCATTAAGAAAAAAAGGTACTGCTTTAATCTATTTGGTGTCAGCACACATATTCTAAGACTCTTGGTGATGGAGAAGGAGGAAGAGCAGCGAGTGTGCCTATTGCATAAAGGATATGTGAATAAAAGATTACGAGGTTATGAAAAAGCACACAAGCTATTTCTCATTAGCTAAGCACGTTTACCAAGAGAAACAGACATGCAAATGCAGGAACTTCTAAAACTTTAAGTCCTTCAGATTAAAGCAAATCATTATGAATAATACAAACTGTGTAAGAAATACTGAGTGAGAAGTGAAAGCAGAAGGACTAAAATACTTTGGGTGATTTGTTTGTGGGCAGGTTTTCTGTTTTGTTGGGATTTTGGAGAAGCAAGAACCACAGCAGCAAACGCAACCATGTTCAGTGGCTGCCACCAAAGATCACTGTGCTTGAAATTCTTTTTCACATGCTTTGCTGAATCAGGACTCTAGCACATGAAATATACTTCGATCTTGACAGTGGATCAAGTCTTTTCCTTAAAGTCAAAGACCATTTTGGCTTTTTTTTGCTTTGATGCACCATCAAGCTCATGCACATTCTTTGTCAAAATGTATCCATATAATAGGGTTATAATAAATAGTTCTTTTAACAGTTCATTTAGGATTCCAAAACGATGAGGTTTGCAAAATGCAAAGAAAAATTACATAGATTTTTTTCAGCACACAAACTGTAACCACCCCTGAATTAATACTACGACTGCAAGAAAAATTAAATTTGAGATAAGTTTACGTGACCTAAAGGCTTTGGGGTAGCACACAGCAATATGCTAAAGACAGACTCATAACCACAAGCTACATTTAGGACTCAAATCTCATATGAATGGCACATTTCAAATGCTCTGCTCCTTAAAATAGATATGTACTTACCAGATGCTGACAAAGGGCCACTCCATAAATGGGTAAAGAAAGATTTCTTCTTGTTCATATTTGATTTTCTCTTGCATTCTATGTCATGTCCAGCTTCTGCTCACATGCTGCTGAAGTCAAAAATAGAGCTATTTCATGAGAAATGTTGATGCATGATATTTTTGATCTGCCCAGAAGACAACACAGCATGTGACAGCACATATTTCTTACAAGATTTTCATTGAGTTCACTAAAAATCCCCATAGAGGTGCTCATAATTTGCGCTCTGCATTTTGATTCCAAGAATCAGAGGTTGTAAGTCTCAAAATGACCTTTAAGACCCTTGGCTGCCCTCCAGCAAAACAAACGCTGCAATATTCCTCTAGCAAATTGGAAAGATTCAGAGAAGCATCTCAACTTTCAGGAATATACTTAGATCAAACTTCCAAACCTCTTCCAACAATATAAAAACAAAAATAAAACTGGCAGGTGCATCTTTTGCAATGTCCTGTGACATAAAATTCATGGATCACTTAATTGAAGTGATTGGAAGTCAAGAAGATAATCTAAATATATACAGTCATTCCACAAATTCTGCTGCATTGCAGCTGGACTTCAAAAAGTTTGATATGAAACTAGCAATAGTATCTAAAATTAAATAGAGCAAAACGAGCCTTACTTTAAATTCCGATAAAATTTAAAATTGGTGTTGTATCATAGAACACAACTATAGGAACGAATGGCTGCAAGAATGGCTTAGGTGAATTCACCATGCAACAACCAGCTTCACAGCAATTTCTGTGTGTCTGTGCTCTCCCACACTGAAAGCGTGCTAACGCTGCTGGAGAGAGAAATGTACCCATAACTGCGTACTGAGTCCCTGCCTCACCTGGCTTCCCAGTGATTTCTGTAAGCATACCTGGAGAAGGGATTATTGTCATGATCATGTCAACAGGCATTGACCTCAAGGCACTCAAACAGAAGGAACCCGTTGGCCGTAGCCCCGTGGCTTGCTCTAGGTTGAACGCGGGGTATTGCTACCAGGGCAATGGCAGCACTAGAGCTCCCAGGGAAGCCACAGATTTATGACCTTGTGCCACCACTCTGCAAGTGCCTGCCCCAGTGATACCAGATCTTTGACGAGTGTTTCTAAACTTTGCAAGGGCAGGCAATTCTACCTTCAGACTACGGTTTACAAAAAGAATTGTTAAGCAAATTTAGCCCACAACTTGGTTCATGTGCTGCCTACCCTCTTATCACCAGTTACAGTGTCATTTCTGCATTTGTTTCATGTGGACTAGCAAATTTAAGCACCCCACTCTAATTGACTTCAGCCTTGGAAATTTCGATCTTAACAGAACAGTTTCACTGATTGCATAGTTGCAAATGGAAGATTGTCACTTGTTTTTAAAGTACTTGCTTTTTACAGTGCAGAGCATGAAGTGTACTACCAATGTTAACCTTCCGGAAACACACAATATTTAAATTACACTGCTCAGAGCACAGTAATTGAGCCAAACAGACATAAGTTCACATCCACTGAGCTTTCAATGTAGCAAATACTGCCATCAATCCCTCTGAGTTGCCCTAAGGATGGTTCATATGCCCAGGACCTTGTGTATTTTTTTTTTTTTCAACTCTAGCAGCAGATTTAATAAACTAATAGTTTCCTCTTACAAATCCTATTTCAGCCATGTACTCTAGGGATATACAAATTGTTGGCTAACTCAAATCTTTCTAACACATTTAGCTAAAACCCAGAGTAAACAATAAAATACTTCTATACAATGTCTTTGCCCCATTCTTGAATAAGCAGACTGACAGAAGCCCATGCACAGACAAGATCACACACTTGTTAAACCACCGCGTTTATGAAGGGTCACCACTCCAGAGTCCCCTATCTGCTTATGACCTGTACCTAATAACAGAAACAATAATTTCCACAAAGACTGCCATGATGCTTCTTCAGAGACCCAGATTCTTGTTCACTGGTCTTTACTACAGTATTTGCAGACAACAGTGTAATAAAGGATGATCCACTTGCCTACAGACTTCCTCAACAAAAGCATACTTTCATTCCTGTTTTAATTTTCCAAGCATGTGAATCCACTTTGCATTCATCTATGAGTATTACAGACACCAGAACACTTAGTTGCCACCCAGATGTTGTTACCAGATGTCTTGGCCTGGGTGCTGATGGATTCCAGGATAAATGAATACTAATATTCCTAGAAAGGGAAGGACTGTCTTGCCTGTAAGGTAAAGCCAGGACACATCCTTACCTGTTACACACTGCTGCAATGACTCTGACATCAGAGGTACCTACAAGGATGCTTTACACTAAGAAAACAAATAAGGCAACTTCCACCTACTTAGTGTCTTGCAGTGAAGCATAATATATCTCTAACACACCTTTGGTGAGATTTCAAAAGACATCAAGAAATGCATCAGCTACATTGTTCTCTCTCCTCTCTACTTTGTATGTCATGCACTGAGTTTCTGGAATTACCGTACTTCCTGGCAGTCCTGACATTTTAAGTTGTTGCAGGGTGAAATGTAACCTCTATGGAGAACCTGCACGTGGAATATGAACCACTATTGTGCCTCCCTCATCTTTGAAGCAAGGTACATTCACCCCTTCTGAGAATACCAAAAAGCGCTGCGCTCTCCCTGCCGGGTTACACAGGCACAAAGCAGATTAGGCAGAGACACAGGCAAACACATTTACTTATCTAAAAGATCCAAATAGCCTCTTAAAAATTAAGGTCTAAACTATCTTTTGAGAGAAAGTATTATATTCATTAATAAAATAAATACCTTTGTTATCTCTTAAGAATCTGCGGTTAAGCATTTTTTATGTGACTTTTAAAATCTCGCTTCACAGCAAATCCAACTCCCAAAATGCATGAAATGAGCAGATGCTCAGTGTTGTTTACTAGCTATCCTGTCATACAGCAGGGTCTTCCACTCACACATGCTACATCAGAAATGCAAAGGGTTTCACAATGTCAGCTGAAGCCAGTTGTGCTGGATTTTTTTGAGAATGGGTGTCTCAGAAGAAGCTTTGTCTATTTCAGAACTTTAATTCTACTCACTTTGGTAACAAATTAAATTATATCAACTATCCTGAGCCCCCGCACTCCCCCAAACTAAATAACACCTTTTCTCTCTACTTCTACCTGTACATATCATATCCTATAAGTAGGAATCACAACACATACATTTATGCACTCTCAATTTCCCATTTCTAATGAATGAGACTAAAGAATTCTCACAAGCAAAATGTTTGGAGTCTCATTCCAGACCTAAATTTTGCTGGTTTGAGTCCCTCTCTGATCCCAAATGCAAGGTAATGTGTCACACTGCAGGCTAGCAAACTCTTCTAAAATAAGCTGTTTGGGGAGAGAGTGATTGTTTTAACCATTGGATTTTTCTAGGGGAAGAAAAACTGATGATCTAGATCCTGATTCAGCAGCATCCATGTTGACTGAAACAGAACTGATATTGAAAATAGGCACAAGCTGAAGTACTTTGTGGAATTTGTCCCCAAAAGATATAAATTATATTTTGACACAAAAGTCTTTCTCTGCTCCAACCTCAAATGGATTCTGCTGTGTAAATAAGCCTTATACCTGATCACTGTGCTCATTTCATACTCGTAAAAGCAGCAGTTCCTTTTAAGAAAAAAGTCTCTTAATAGATCGTTTAACACCCTAGCCTTTTTATAATTATTGGTCCATAAGAGAGTCTTATATTCATTTGCTTTCTTAATCTAGGCAGATTTATTGTGTTCTCATTTCTAAAGAGAGAAAAAAAATAAAGTCCCTCCTCAGATTAAAATAAAACCATCTCAGGAACCCTAATTATACCTTTGCCTTTGTAACATTTTCTCATTTGGATTCACAGAGAGCTCTTGAAATCCAATGCTAGTAAAAGCAAAAGATCAGGGTTATTATTATCAAGCACTTATACTGTGTGTAAATTTGCTTAGTACTTTGCAAGCAAAGATAAGATATACTTCCTACCGCAAGGAGCTCAGAATCAACACAAGATATAGCAAACATAAGGACTGCAAAGAACTGTATGTAAAAGGGTAAGAGAGCGATAAGAGATAGGGTAATCTAAAGGGACTCACTTCTATCACATCATCACTGCATTAAAGGACCAAGCCGCTTCCTTCCCATCCAACAGCAGGTGGGGCTACTGCAGTACCAACCTCGGCGGGCACCGCACACACGGGCAGCTGCAGCGTTTCGAAATCACCTGCAGAAACCTCAAGTCTCACGTTCAGAACCACAGTGCAAACGGCCTGGTTTCCAGACGACTTATTCCATCGTTCCCGTTGGCCTCAGCAAGGGTTACCAAAACTCCACAGCGCTTCTTTTGTGAGAGACTTAAACACCGATTCAGAAAGATGCAGGCCATAGACTTGTCCCAAATCTGAATCCGAGCTTTAGGGACAAAACGCCACTGGCTTGTGATACAAAGTCAGTTTACACCAGTTGAGGAGCACACCTGAATGACTCCAGAAATACTTTGGTGAATCTCATTTAGAACATATATTGCAGATCAAAGCTAGCTACTTATAATAAAGGTCAACTCCATGTGCAGATCATTCCCATTACCCTATCAAAGTTAGCAGCATGTAGAAATGACATTTGAAGTCAAATGCAAGAAAAAGTCCTGAGGACAAATCTTGTTAGCCAAAAGACTGAGATTATTTTCAATTCCAAAGGCCCAATTCTGCTGGACTGAATGCAAAGCGAAGCCCTTTTTCAGGACAGGGAACGGGCACAAAAAGGCGGTGTTGGGTTTAGCATCCAAAACATACCTGCAGGGATGATGGACCCAAGTTCTGGACTCTAGCAAGCAGGCACAGTTGAGTGAGGAGAAGTACTGGCTGCCACTGAAGAGTCCAGATGTTCAGTTCAGCTCTGTGGACCTTCATTAGCCTGACAGCTTACATAAGCCATGCCACAGGGTAAAACACGAGAGCCCCAGGGATCAGCCTGTGGCAGGTAACATAAGTATATCGTCGTTCGGGGTTTGAGGTCCAGTTTTCATGCTCTATTTCTACCACTTCTGAGTCAGTAGAAGATTGTTCTGCAGCATGTCTCTGCCAAAGCTTTGCTTCTTCCAGTATGAGGCACCATGGGAGGGTTTTAACAGTCCTGGTCATCATTTTTCTGGCACAGGCTCATAATTCCAGCACTGAAGTGGAAGCATTGTTTTGTTCCCATTCCTCCTCTGACATGCCAGCCATAAAGTTGCTCTACCTAGGAGCCAGTCTTCTTTGTCTGCCTCATTTTCTATGTTTACTCTCTTAGCATTCATTTCATACGTGCTGAGGATGTGTGAATATTTACATTGTTCACCCAGAACACTGTCACTGTTTCCTGTTAACTAAAAGAGATGCATCCCATCCACAGCAGTGCAGTACTCAGGGCAAGCTGCAAAACCCACCCAAGAAGTTTAATAAACCTTGTGCCAGTTATTTAAATTGGTCATTACTAAGTAACAATTCATTCACTGTGAAATTGTTAACAGCTATTCCAGGGACCCCCTGCAAGCAGAAGTTGCTGCAGTGTCAACATACCTTGAGATAGACATACAAGGTCTCTGGAGACTTTATAACTTGGTTGCTAGCCAGTGCTGCTGCGTCCTCAGTGCTACTGTTACCACTGACGGTTAAATTAAGACAGGACAACAAGCTACAATCACACCTTCATTTTGGTTAGTAGACCTATGGAGATAAAGACAGACCCAAATCAAAAGAGAGTCCCTGATCACAGTGAGAGACAGATACATAAAAGACAGGCCGAACTGTAATTTTTCTACAGAACATAATAATTCCAATCTTTGAAGACCAGCGCGCAGAACCAAAAGATGTTAAACCAAGCACTGGGCTGCTGGCCATGTCTCGGACTACTGCTGAGGTAGATAAACCTGCTTCCTAACAAGTGCACAGCACCTCTCAGGCCCAGGTTCCCTGCCAGCCAGGCACAGTGTGACAGCAAGGGGGAGTGAGGAACAGGAACAACAAGAGCACATGTACCAAGTTAAGGACTTCCCTGACCTTTTTTTGACTGAGTGATGATACTTTTCCATCACCTGTGTGATGTCCCAACGCACAGGGCCACGCACAGCTCCCTGACAATTACAGTGGCTGAGGTTGGAGACGCAGCAGAGCCTTCCACTCACACAGCAAGAAATGGCCAGAGGGAAGCATGAGGGACAGCGCAAGGAAGAAACAAACAATTGGAGTCACCTTCAGAGGGAAATCAGACAAAAGAAAGCATTGCTCTTTATCCAGCAATGTTTGCAGTCCCAGTAACATGCCTGGCTCCAGTAGAGGCACTCCACAGACCCAGGAGGAAGAAGTTGCTGTCTCAACACTGCTAAGTGGTAGAGGCAGAGCTTCAGATTTGCACACACACTCCCTTGGTCAGTCTCTGCCTCACAAGTTTACCAAGTGTCCCCTCTAACACATGACCTGTTTTCTCACTGACTTACGTTCCACCAGGACCACAAGGAGCTTTTAAAATTAGAGTCTAATTCTTCCCCAAAGCCATTTTTTCACCAGGCCAATTTCACTTCCTTCAGCAGGCTTAGTCCCAGCTTGCACTTTGCTTGAAAAGAGAAATCAGGTCCACAAACATATCAAGATGCAGCAACGCTGAATTAGTCTCAACATTTTTTTAAGAAGCATCATTCCAAACAGATGCCTATCCCTCAGAGAAGAAGGGCACACTCTTAAATGTGGTAATTAACAGGCAGCGCTACAACAAATGCCGTAAACATTAATAATATGAAATCTTTAGCAGACTTTTTGCATCTGCTTGTAGTGGGTTTGTTTTTCATGGAAGACAAAGCAGTGACTGTGTGCAAATTACTCTCATGTCAAGTGCTAAAATGCAATAATGTACCACTCAAGAACATGCATAGAAATGACTGCTTTGCCATGTATCTTGTATTAAAAGCAGTAACCTAATCATCTGAGTAAAGCTGAACGGGCTGTTACGCACGTTCAGCACAGCTCAGGAGCTGTTACATGTTGTGATTTGGAATTGGCAATTCACATTTCCCACAGAAAGCCAAGAGGAAATGGCACAAACTTCCTCACTGACGTCAGATGAATGCCTGCAGAGAAGCCCAACTATAGAATAATGGCCAATGCTTAGTCCTTGCAGTAGTCAAGGCTGCAATATCCAAAGAACAGAAGCAGTGGTCCAGTCTCTTCATCCAGCTTGGATATTGCTCTCTCTAGCTGTATTGGACTACAAGGAGCCTCATCCTTGGACAAAATTATATAGCATTCCTGCCTTAGGACGCTCCTAACTCTCCAATACAGAAATCCACAAAGAGGCCTTTGCAAATGGGGATTTCTTCCCTTTTACCATTTGTGCTTTGAAGCAGCAGAGAAAAACATCAGAGTCAAAACCTGGTCTCTCGTGAAGATGTCTCAATCTGCCAATGCAACAGCTCTCTTTGCTCAGACACTTTTTCCTGTTCCTCTAACTCTGTCCTCCAGAGCTGCCAGCACAGGGCAGAGATTGCTGCCATTTACCTGCTGGAGAAATCCCTGCTGGGAAGGGTGAGCTGTGGTTTGAGAACTGGCGCAGTCAGAATCTGACATTTCCTCACTGTGGTTGCCCTCACGGGGGGAAGTTGACTTTGGCTGGAGCTCTGTGTGTTCTGGCTAACCCAGCTGGCAGACAAATCCCCAGGGACTCCTGGCAGTGTGAACAGAGCAGCCTGAGGCTGCACTCCTATATTCAGGAAAGCCTGGGGCTGGGACCCTGAGACCAGCACAGAGCCCACCCTTCCTTGCCCCTGTAAACGCCCGAGCCAGCTTACAGTGAGGTCAGTGCCAAGGCTCCTGTGTGAAAGGGAATCCAGCTTGTTCAGAACAGTGTCTTCTGTGTCACTGCCAAACCGCACAGGATCGCGGGCACAGTGTTAGTCATGCTGCTGGTGGTAGAACACATTTATGGGGTCTGTTGTTGAGGTTCTGCCACTTACTGCTTTGTTCGTTCAAGAAAGTCAAGTTGGCTTAATCTTATTGTGGTAATAGATCTAAAAATGGACATAAAGAACTTGAGCATACATAAGCACAGTGAATATGAGTCTCTCATTCATTCCTGTGTAGTACACGGTAAATTGCCAGTGCAGCCCTTTCAGTTTACTAACATCTTTAGACTTGGCCTCACAAAGATTACGTTTCCCACTCAGCAATTCAGCCTCCTTCTAACACTTTTAAAACACAGAAAAGGCCAAGACCCCTGGAGAAGATGCCAAAGATCGAATGTCTGGCTCTGAAAGCAGATGAACTGCAAAAGCCACTAAAGCAAACAAACCATGCCAACAGTGGCGCTCTCAAGCAAAGGCAGTACAGCTTCTGTTCTGGCATCCGCATAACCCAAACACTCGCACACACAATGCCCATCTCGGCAAGGCAACAGCGAGTGTCTGTTTGGAAAGGGTCTTTGCTGCTTGGAACTTCTTTAGCCTTTCTTGATGCTGTGCCTTTTCTTATGCTTCCCTCACTCTTCTGATCAGTTTGGAAAAATAAATTCACTGGAGCTCAGGCTCCCACGCTTACTAGAGCTCAGATTGCTAACAGCTAAGGGCTGGAGTATACTGGGCAATACTCTGCATTCTTTCTAACAAGAAAGGACTTTCATTTCCCTCTGAACCCCAGTAAGCACACATCAGGAAACAAGCATTTGCAAGCCTGAAATCTCAGCATCGAGCATTATTTAAATTTGTAGGGCTATTTAATGTTCATCACACACTTGATCCTAACAGTGCAAGTGATTTTCTATCAGAGCATTTTTTTCCACTTCAACAAGGAAAACTGCCCCTCCAAATATAGGCACTGCTTGTTATTTTGAAGCAGTGAGGCAAAACATACAGCACATAGACCACATTTGGCTTGCTTAGCAGATGTCTACAGATCACTTGATGTTAATTTCAACATAAAAGCTATTATATTTCTGGCCTTGCCCTATTAGTTGTTAAATAATTATTTATGCTTGGCAGATAAATTCTAGGAACCTAGAATAAAGCCCATCAACCCTACTAAACTAACCATATTTGACACAACAGTTTTCACTCATAGGAGACCCAAGATGTAATGTTTGTTGCCTATGTGATTCTGTTCCACAACCTAAAAGGTAATCCCATATTTATATTTAAACATAAACTGCATATAATACGCATTCCAACATTACTTCCCAGGCAAGGAATTAGCTTGTCTGGTTCACTGACATTTACAACTGTGTACTACAGCTAGTTTCAGTTCATAACTCAGTTTATCTAAATAATCTTTTATTTGCTTCAAAATTCTGGCACTAGTTAATATGTTTTTCCATAGATGTTTTGGTTTTGCCTATCTAGTTTATTGTAGTTGTGACCAGTTAGAAACTGGTGTGCTGTGGATTTGACAGCTGCAAAACAAAACAGTAATTGGAAATGTAGACTTTCCTTAATTAATATATTTACGCAGTAACCCTTCCCATATGAGTGCATTCTGGCTGAATGGTTTGTAAGTTCCAAACAGCCAATCCACAACAAAACTCAGAAAAGGTATTGAGTGCAAGGCCCTGCATGAAAGTCTTTCGACTAAGTCTTTGGACATTCGTATGTTGGTGTCTCAAGAAATTTAGATCATTTGTTGTCCTTTGTGAGTGCAATTACACTTTTGTATCCTTAAGAGACAAGTTAGAATTTAAAGATTTGGAAAAATAAGGAGTTTTAAAGTTTCACTGAGGAGAACTCGTTCGATATTCCTACTTTTATTTCATCTGCCTGGTTAAAAGAGCACAAGCTTCTCTACTATCAAAGAAACGTACATTATGTCCACATTTAAGGTTGTGTGTGGTTTATGATTTTTTTTGTGTGATAAATAAAAACTAGTGATTCAAAAAAGAGCAAAAGTAATTCATATTGCTTCCAGCTGCACTTGCTGTCCTAACAGCTGCGCGGCTTTGCTTTGCACTGTTGACAACTAACCCCAACTCACTAGTTACTAAAGCACTTTCAGGATGATTTCAGTGGACACTGAACAGACTCCTTTCACACTCGGTATGCTTCTATTCTAGGGTAGCTTAATTTCAGCAGGTAATTTTGCTACATACTTTTCAGTTAAAATAGAGGCAGTTTCCTCCTTTAATTTCCAAGCCAGCCCTGTCCTGCTTCTCCCAGAAAGCCAGACTGCCTACTGAGGGCTGACTGTCCGTGTTTCTTCCCACTTGGACCCCAACCCACAGAGGTCTGAGCCTGCAGCACCTCTGTTGTAGCTCGCTGTCAAAACAAAGGCCTTAATCCAAGCAGGGAATCACTGTCAGGTCTGAAGGCTGAGAGACAGGAGGGACCAGGAAGCAGCCATGGGAACATGTTTGCAGCAGCCACGTTTGCTTGTAGCCATACCAGTCTTTCAGAAATCTCTCCAGGAGTAGCGGAGGAACCGACATGTATTTCAGGAAACAAACTGTTCCCAGGGCTTCTTGTGCCATTTCTCCCCTGGCAAAGCAGACACAAAATGGTCAGTCTTAACCAGAACCTTCTCGTTTAATGATAGCCTAAGAAAGAGCTAGGAAAGAAAGCCGAGTTTCCCTGTACATCGACATTCCAGGCTCTGCAGCTATGGCCTCTATGCACCTCTCAGCCCCGTGATGAGCCCCATCTACGCTTGACCTTTGCAGATGGGGATTTTAATCTTGAGTTAAAAATGATCAACTGATGAGAGCCGTGGATGTTTCACTTCTGCACCCAAAAGCATAGTTTACTGTAGCGTTTTTTTTAATAATTATTATTAATGACAAGCCAATTTCTCTCCGCTGATCTCTGCTGCATGCGATAACACAACATTTCCTTGAACATCATGTCATAAACTCACAAAGGTGAGCAACTGGTGGGGCGGAAAAAGCAAGAAGAAGAGACGGTAAATAAAATCATGCACATCAAATATTATTTACTAAACACACATGGTTTTTTGACATGCAATTTTGATGTTATTATTTCTTTTGTGAAAGCAAAAACAGATAAAATATAACCATTGGTTAAATGAAAACTGCACAGCTACCTAAAGCAGTGTTTATTCACATGCTGGCAGGTTCCCTTAGTTCTATTAGCTAGAAACAAAAAAATCTGTGAAGACTGTGTAGCACCAGGAGGAAGGCAACATCCTTGCTAGAGCAGGGAACCAGAACCAATAAACTCAGTGTTAACCTCACATGTGGCATTAGCCTAGGCTATCTTCACACACCTCTTCTTGCGTTGGAATGAAACTGCAGCTCTGAGGGAAGCTTTGCAACGTCAGCAGTTTCTGTGAACCTTTAGGATCTTCAGTTGAACACCTGTACTATGAATTTTATTAACAACTGACACTCTTTCTCAGACATTCCTAGGTTACTTTTTGTTTTTAATCTAGTGTAAATAATACCTCACACTGCAAATAAAAATAATAAATCAAAACCATAGACACATATTCTTTAACACCACCACCACAGGGAAACAAAAAAATATGCTAGTGGTGATCCCCACTGTCTGCGGAGCTTATTTAGGAAGAGGTCAGTTCAGTCCTAAAGAAGACATCCTTGCCAGGGAAAGCAGATTACAGCTAAGCCTTTGATTGACCAGTATTGCAGCCAGATAAAAGAAACTGGCCTCTTAACAGGAGATTTCAGGAGGTCTAGCAGTGCTGTTGTCATGCATTTTATTTTTAATGAAGTGTATATTTAACTTGCCGGGACCTCAGTTTGGCTATCGTTATAATTCCAAGGCATCTGCTCTTCTTTTCAACGTGATATGGAGTCTAAGGAGAGGTCATCCTCAGGCAATCACTTGCTGAATACAGAAATGAGAAAGAAATGTCCATTATATACCAAGTAGGCAGACAGGCAAAAACTCCAACAGACAATTAGGCTGGATAGTTTCTGTCAGATGAGAAAAAGGCTGACTTTAAATACTTTTTCTGGTGCAGTTTTTCTGAGGTAGGCATCCTAGCAGATGCTTTTTAAAAAAACCCTCTAGTGTAAATCAGGGATGTCTGCAGCTCCAAACATTGTTGCAAGGTTTAACAACAAACTGGACATGTGTACTTCTCAAATTCCACTGCCATCAACAGCACCGCCAAAAAGTCCTATCAGAGCTACTGGCAGGTAAAGTATTGAATTGCTAATTCACAAAGAAATTAGAGGGGGAAAGATTAAACCTTACAATCTGGGATTTGTAGGCAGACCTGTAAGAGTGGCAAACACCACTGCACAGATTCCAGAGGATAAAGATTGGCAGTATTTTAATCTCCAGTTAACACTCTCCCCATCTACTACCTCTAGCACAAAAAAGTTTCTCAGTGACTCTAATAACTTTGCTTCCACCATGGTTCCGTTTGAGAAGGAGAATGATTTTACGATGAAGACAGTTCAGTGCTGGCCTAAGGAACAGCTCAACTTGCTTTGGGAACATTTTCCTTACAAACCTGGGTCTGACTACACACGTGCCTCTGGCTGCCTGCACAGTCTCTGCAAACCTCCTCCCTCTTTTAATCAGGGTATTTCCTCATTTAACGGCTGAGGCAGGGCAGCCTTCAGTAATCAGTAACTTCAGCACCGATTGCTGGACTAACACCCATGTTTCCCGCTATTTAACCACAAAGCAAAAAAAGAAATAAAATCAGCAGCAATTTCATTCTTCACCAGAAAAGCAAAACCTTTACTAACCATTTTCATGCCTATTATTTTTTAAAAATATTTAACAAAAGACTCTAGTTACCGGTTAGAGGCTTATTTTCATACCTGCAGGCTTCTAAGGTCACATGAGGACTAGTGTATATACAGACTAGCATTCATCTAGTTTTTTTTAGTTTGTTTCTTTTGCTTGTGACCAAAAAAGGGATAACTGTTACTTGCTTTCTGTCTACATCTTCTTCATTTGAGTAACAATGCCCTGGCCCTTATAAGTATTCAGCTACAGCACGTCTGCTTTGAAAAACAAAGCTGCTCTCTCCTATCCTCTGTAAATGATTTCAGGAGGTTGACACCTCAGTCCAAACATCTGGACTATAGATTCTACCCCCACATGCTCACACTCTGTGATTACAAATGCAAGAACTTGGGTTTAAGTACAACACGGCCCTGCAGTGTACCCACGTCTCTAGACTTTTATGCCCTACATACACTGTGGAATTTCCACTGCGCGTACAAAATTATTCATGACAGAAACACTGAAGGACCACTCTCCCCCTCCCTCCGTGTGAATATCAATGAGAAAAATGGCAAGAGGTTTTCTTTTCCTTCCCGATCATAGTGAGGAAAGGAAATTTAAAAACAGCACGTATGGGGGAGGGGAAGGGAGAGTTGCTGCAAAATGTTGAAGACCAGGGGTGCGAGTACATACTTGTATTAACATCTTCCATCCCTGGAGCTGCAGTAATTTGCATGACATTATCTACCTGGGATGTTGCTATGGTTATCACCATACATAAGTAATTACCAGGGCAAATTGCACATACAGCGCACAGATTCATGCTGTCAGAAGCAAAGGATCTTTTTATACACTTGAAAATGTAAATGTTTGAAAAAACACTAGTCACAAAGATTCCTGATAAGAGAAAAACTTCAAGACTGCTCCTGAGCAGTCTAAAATTGTTGGTAACTACACTTATTGATAACGGTACCTTTCGGGCCAACTCAGACCATGCCCAAGTGAGACAGACACTGCACAGCCTCAGTAGAAAATCAACAGAAACAGTAACAAGTAGTAGTAATGAGAAACTAATCAGTAGAAACAGTAGAAAATCCTTGCTCAAAGAGTTTACTGTGCAATTAGATGAGAAAGGTACAGAGCAAGAAAAGTTGTCACACTGAGCAAACAAGATTGTTAACCTCGTGGTATTGGCATGATTATTTGGGGTAGATTATGTCAAGAAACTTGCTTCCAGCAGCAAGCCACAAAAAGATGAAAAGAAGGAAGGAACAATATAGACTATATCCACTCAAAAAAAAAACAACCCAGAAAAGGGACACTGTTGTGATGAAGCAGCTGCTCAGGACAGGCCAAAGCTAAGTCTAATCAAACTGATTCCCTGAAAGTTCCCCCATATCCCCCTCCTGCAACTATTTGCAGGCTGGGATCTGATTGTGCTCTGATCTCTGAACTTCCAGTTTCCCACAGGAGCTGAGACAAAAGTTACAGTCCATCTACAGTTGCACAGCCAAGCTGAAGAGAGCAATTAATGCCTAGGAGAATTTGGTTGAATGTACAAATACTGGGTATCTAACGACAGATCATCCAAAATAAATCAGACATAAAAGCTCCTTCTGAAATACTGCTACAATTACATTTCCAATAAAGCACAGCAGCACTGTATACAAACAGCATGAGCTGTAGTCTGTACGTGTCAATGGAAATCTTTCAACTATGATGAAGGTGTTCTGTGCCCTAAGGAAAATACAAGGTTTTAAAAAATAATGCTGTTAACTGTGATCTGAGTAAAATATATCAGGCTAATAGGAAAGTAAACCAAAAATCCGTAAAACACAAAATAGGTTTCTACAATTTAGTTTGAGTTAATATACATTAGCCATCCAAACCATCACATGTTCTGTGTAGAGAGCAATAGTATAGTTTAGTTATTCTGGATTTACAGAGTATAGTAGAACTGAGGAGAAGAAAATGTGCTATTTCCCATTCGTAGCTTCTCTGAAAAACAAGTTCTTCTGCTTGCTTAGAAATTAGCTGCTTCCTGCAAAAAAATAACTTTACCTCCTAATGATACTAACAGAGCTATCACCCTAACTGAGCTGCAGAATACACTTTTTCGGTGCCGAAACAGGCTCTAGGGCTAGACCTAGCCTTTCACAGTTGTCCCTGGAAAACCAGGCAGTCGGTTGCTCTGATTCTAAGGATAGTGGTACTTTCCTACACTCACCACCAGTAAGTTAAACTCACCTGTGTTTCAGCATACAGCCCCAGAAAACCATCATCCTCTGATAAGAAAGTGCCACCATGAGAGCCTGGACTGCTGAGGTAAATCTGCTCTTCCATTCCTCCAGGTTGCCTTAGGGAACTATTAATCATAGCTACGTGAGACTGAAATGCGCTCGATTTGCTGATGAGAAAACCAGTGAGTGTATCAGAGCTTTACCTATTTACAGAGGGGTCTCTGTGTAAATGGAGCCAAGCTCCATGAGGTACAGCGTGAGAAGGAAATAAACAAACACATTTTGCAAATGACAGAAAAGTACCAACGTCAGGATAAGTGGGTCTTTGCATGATGGTTAAGGGTGCTGAACGGTCTGTAAAGTTCAGACGAAGCAGAAGATTTCAAGCTGTTTCCCAGGCTGATTTCTTAACCGAAGATACACTTGCACTCTAAGAGCTGTCAAGTGCTGCATCACTCTTACCTTCACCAGATCCTTTCAAACCAAACTATGACTCAGTCTTTAGGCCTGAATCTCACTCTGGTTTTAATACGGACTTCAAATGTAAATAGAGTACACAAAGGCCCTTACTTAGGAAACTACACTATGAGGCTATCAAATATTTTGACTATTTTAGCAGATGGGACTCAAAAAAAGCTTTGCTACTGAAAAGCATGGTAAGAACAGGTATTAGCCAGCAGGCAGCCAGAAAACCTGGCATCCCTCAGGGATCATCTACATGGCTTCAGGAAAGGCACAATTAAGGATGTCCAGGAACTGACTAAAGACATAAGATAGACGTGTACCCTCATTAGGATAAATACAGACTGAAGATAAAGTAAGATATGAAACAAATCATCTCAGGTTTTATTCAGGTAACTGGACTCACATGATGATGGTCATGTCATAGCTCTAAGTATATTTCATACCAAAGAGTTTGCTGACGGTAAATACATCAGTGAAAGGGAAAGTAAATATGTGGAGAGCAAAATGTGAGATAAGAAGAAGTGAGATAAATATTGTTAGATTCAGGGGAAAAATGTTATAAACAGTAAGCAAAGCTCTTTGATTTGCACTGTTTTCCAGCCCATAAAACCCTAATATCTGCCAGCGCTTCATTAAAAGCTTATAAACTACACAGCATGCCTGCTGCTGCATAAATATATTGCTAAAAAAACATCTTTGATGTAGCAGACCTGATATTTTACAATGTTTCAAAGAAGTATAAAACTCAGACATGTTACTTAAAATAAGTCATCATCATCATGGCTGGGCTTCGTGAACGAAGACAGGGGAAGGGCTCTACCCACACTTGTTACAAGCGCGCTGATGGCTAAAAAGGCCGATGTGGGATAGGCAAGTCTGGTCGCAAAAGGCACAGCGGAATTATGGATTATGAAAACAGCGCCTTAAACTCTAAACCTAATTCAAATGAATCATTCAGTAGCAGTAGGTTTCTCTCCGTAGATATATTCATGGTAATACTACTAAAACAGAAAATACCAATATTTCAGAGAACATTATTCAGTATTTCAAGAGACAAGTGTTGTGGATAAAGGATTTAAGAAAAACTTCTTCCATTTTATAAAAGGAGCTGAGGACTGAGAGTTCAAGGTGTTCGATGAGGTCACAACAGCCTAACAGCAAAATCTGTAAACGTTAATGTGAGTGATACAAAAATCTGGCAACACTAAGACTGACCAGATCAACAACTGTTTTGACTGAACATGCAGTCTATTCTCAACATTAAAGTTAAAGACTTCAGCCCTCTAAGGACAAGTAAACACAGTATATTTCCTTTTCCACAAAAAGTCGTATTGGATCAATCAAATTTTTATTGTTATTACCAATGGTCCCGAACCAAGTCTAGAGGGATCAGAACATTCATGATTTCCCATCTTTTGTAAGATTACTGCATTTCAGGGCTTGCTCACAAACATAGACAAAATTAAAATGTTCTGATGGCCAGAACCCATATCCCTCAGGCAAACGCTCCCGACGCCCGGAGGCTTTCAAATGAATGACCACGTATGCACTTAGCCCGCTCTCCATTGCTGTTACTGTAGCTTTTCTCACAGAAGTGACTCCAAATTGTTCTGACAACAGAACATATAGTTTCATTTCCCACATCCTTCAAATAACTTCATATTCCTCTGCTACTAAAATCAAACATCAGCTCGATGTTCGATTACACCACTGATGGGGTGAATGAGCAGTAAAACACACCTGTTTCCCATGCAAATGATTTTCCTCTTAACTAGCAGCACACTCCAGCACCATGTGGATTACGAAAAATCTGGCACCTCAGCACAGCCTCACCTCTGGAATGAAATAATTTTAGAAACAACATTATAGATGTAGGAATCAGGGACAGGAACAACAGAAGGCTGAGGCACAAACCAAAGCTGTATCTGAATTGTTGCACAGATAAGAGACTCCTGAACACATTAATGACAATCTTGCTTTACAGGTGTATGTTTAATCCACAACCCCCAATAAAAGCCTTGCATCTCGCTATTTTATAAAAAACTCAAAGGCAGGTGGTAGGATCAGCTGAACCATTTTCAAGCTGCCACATACATATCACAGCTTTCAACAAAACAGCAGGGAAACACCTGCTCAGCTGTGGATGTAGAAGCGCACCTAGAGGACTCCCTACCCAGGCCCGAAGCAAAGGGCAGCTCACGTGACTGAAGCGAAAAGGGCACTTTGCTGTTTTGCTCTGTCTGGGCTTAAGCAACTATCCAACATATTTGACTGTCCAAATGCTTGAAATCTGTTACCAATGGTTCTGAGGCAAAAACACCATCAGCCCTGCATGGCTCTTGTTCACACTTAGCATGAGTCACAAAATGCACCAAACAGAACATGGAAGTCTCTGATACCATCTTCTTGCCGCCATTGCAGCCAAGCCCTGTGCCAGGAGGGGTTCAGCTACACGGGAGGTTTGGGTCCAAAGGCTGTCCACGGGGGTAACAACAGTGGGAGGCTGTGGGCTTCTTCAGCAGCTTGCATGCTGTGGAACAGCCAAAGACCACATCATAAATACGGTTTATGTACTCTATGGACCAACTGATAAATCAGGCATTGCCATCTGAACTAGCTGTACCCTCAGGACCAAAGTAACACTGGGCAGACAGGACCCAGCCCTGGCACTTCCCTGCACAGTTGAGTCAAAGAGTCTGGAACAGGACCCTTAGCAACAGCACCATTGACGTACAATACGTTGCCCACAGTGACAATCCTGGTAATAAAATATATAAAGAAAAAGGAATTATAGTGGGTGCAAATTCCGATTACCTCACCTAGAAAATTTTACAATCTTGAGCAAAATAAATCGTAATTTAAGGAAAAAACAAACCATTTTTTCCTGCTTTCTCTCTCCTGGAATTTTGGGGATCATGAGTTTGCTTCCATTACAGCTATAGTGACTCCGTTACTGTAAATATTCTCTGTTAGGTGCTGACAACCTTTCTGGTTTTTTGGGTTTGGGTTTTTTTTTTGGGGGGGGGGGGGTAACATCAAGACAGAGCCACGGGATTTTGGTGTGTTTGGGTTTTGTTTCCTTTTGTTTTTTCACTTGTAGCCTAGTCGCTACTTGCCTTGAGAAAAGCCGCCCTTCGACCCTTTCCTCGCCAGCTCAGGACAGCAGAAACCATCAACCCGGCCCTCGGGAAGCACCACCTGCACCCCGGACCAGCCCCGCGCGGCTATTTCGCGACGAGGCAGCTTTTTGCTCGGGGTTCTTGTGTTTCTTTTTTAATTTAAAGCGGCGTTAGCTTGTCACGTTACGCTGACAGGCAAGCACCAGCTCCGCCCGTCCCGCCGCGCTGCAGACGTGGCGCCGGGCCGGGCCCAGCCGCCCAGCGCTGCCCGCCCCGTGACCGGCCGGGGGCGGGCCGGGCTGGGCGGGGCCGGGGCCGGTGCGCGGGCTATGGCGGGCGGCGGGGCGCGGGGCTGGCTGGCGCTGGCGCTGCTGCTGCCGCTGCTGCCGGCGCCGGGCCTGGGCAAGCCGACGGTGCGGCAGGAGCGGGCGCGGCCCGGCGCCGCCGCCGCGCAACACGAGGACCGGGCGGGCTTCCAGTACGACCACGAGGCCTTCCTGGGGAAGGAGGAGGCGCGGAGCTTCGACCAGCTCAGCCCCGAGGAGAGCAGGGAGAGGCTGGGGTAAGAGGCCGGCGGCCTGCGGGAACGTGGCAGGGGAGGGCCCGGCGGGGGCGGGGCGGGGCCGGTTCTGGGGTGCCCGGCCGGGGGTGCGCTGCCCCGTACCCCCCTGCAGGGCCAGCGGCGCCTCCTCGGTTCCTCTGGTTTCGCGCCCCGCCGGCTTTGGGAACGAGCAGCCACCACATCGCCCCTGGAGCTTTTTGTCTCTCCTGCCTTTCCTGGCCCTGCAGCCCGGAGCCTCTCGGGGGGGAGCTGCCGGGCGCGGGGCTGTGCGCGGTGCGGACAGAGCTCACCCCCTGCCGCAGCTCCCGCCCGCCGGGCCCCTCGCCCGGACCATAAGCAGCGCGAAGGAAGTTTAAATCAAGTTTAAACCTTCGTTCTGCAGAGCTCCATTTACAAGGGCACCTTCCCACTGCTTTTCCATTTGTGACTTCTTTGCCCGCTGTCTGAGGGTGCTGCTCTCGCTTCCCTGCTGGCTTTGACACCACATGCAACAGTTGCCTTGACTGCTGCTCCCGCCTTCACACCTACAGGAGGTCAGATCCCTGGTTAGAATTAAGTTTAAAGAAAGATCCTTCCATGTAATTCCTGACAAGAAAATAGTTTAAAGTATCTGGATGTTCTCACTGAGATTACTTTTGCCTTCCTTTCCGTAGGCAGCGGTACTAACTCCTTGTAGGAGAAGCTGCAGGTGTTCACAAAATCCTAGATTTCTGCCCTCGTTGTCTCCAGCAAGCTCCAGTGCAGGCTTTCCCTCAAGGTGCAGCCACTGTCTCCTGCTCTGAGCCCAGCATGGCCCCTCCCTATCGACAGTGAAGAACAGGTCACTAAGCTAGCACATACACCTTTAGCAAATAAAGTACCTGGATTTCTGATTTTGATCATGTGAGCTCCATTTCAATTATTGATAGCAATGCTGAATAATGAATAGACACACATCTCATAGGACAATCTGCAAAATGCAAGAAAGCCTTAGCTAGTAGGACAGTTTTATAAGTTTTGGGCACTCTATTTTCCTGGACGATCAGGCCCTGATAAAGATTACTGACATTGGGCTGACATGGAGGCTTTTTTTTCTGTCAACGCTAAAGCATGCTGATCTCTTTACAGGAAGATTGTGGATAGAATAGATGACAACAAAGATGGCTATCTCACAACAGAGGAGTTAAAAAACTGGATTAAACGGGTACAGAAACGCTATATCTATGAAAACGTGGCTAAAGTTTGGAAAGACTATGATCTAAATAAGGACAATAAAATTGCCTGGGAAGAGTACAAACAAGCCACGTACGGTTATTATCTAGGTAAGATAACGTTTGCAGATTACATGCTCAAAGACTGTTGAGATTATAAGGCATGATTTCATGCCTTACAGTCAGCAGGAGTTTGATGTCACATTTAGGACTCCTGAAAAACACATTGAATTTTATAGATGCTTAGAGGTCAAAAGCACTTCTCATTTGTGTATTACTGCCATTTCTACATGGATCACCATCACACAAAAGGTTTTGTACATGAATTATTAAATGTACTGAACCAAGTTGAATTAAAGTCTCCTCCAGTTAGAAATAAATTTTTAACATTAAAGTGACACTTTAATTAAAAAAAATGTAATTGATCAGTATTTATTAATTCAGTCTTTCTCAAATCTTAGAGTCCAGATGCCAAAAATTTAGGCTGTGTCTAAGCTATAGCAAAGGTACCGATTAAAATAATTCTTACAGAATAACATGCTTCAGCCTATGACCAACTGCAATTGAAAATCTTAAGAAATCAGGCAAAAGAAACACATATAAAAAATACACCTGAATCTTTTCTCCCCCACCCACATAAATTTGCTTTCCTTTTTATAAGTTAATGAAGGGAGAGGAGGAGCAGAGATCATTTTAGCTAAAGGGCAGTGCTGACAGAACAACAAATCAGTATTAATTGACCATTTATGTTTACTGGAAATGCAAAGACAATATCTGCCAACCACAGAGGCAGTTTCTGGAGCAACTTTCCAGTAGCAGTATTAATTTCAACATCTACCTTAGATTAAAATGGAACTTACTACATTTGCAGAAGGAAATATTGGACACACAATCCATGCGGCAGCATCCCTGGGAGCCCTTCTCTGCCCTTTGTCTTCACTCTCTGTAATCCCCAAGATTTGGAGAACAGCTACTACATGGTGGGCTTGTGTTAAAGCACACTTAAAATTCCCATCTGCTAGGCCTGGCCCAGTCTTCTTCAACCATGTGTATCTCTCAACATGTCAACTGTGAGATTTTTATAATGCAAGTATTTTTCATGTTTGAAGTCAGTTTAGTGATCCCGATTTAAAAATTATATCAAATAGCATTTGTTTTATGCCACTGAACACCTTGAAAAAATGTCATTGTTTTAAAATAACTGTTAGGTTTACCTGTAGCAGAGGCATAGCAGTTAGATAATTTCAGTCAGTCTGCCACCTTCTGAAATCACTTTCCTTTGGTTTGCTTGCTCTTCAAAACTGAAAAGTTGTGTAGATCATGCTAATTCCTAAGTAGAATAAAACTTTTGTGAATGAAATCTACCCCAATTACTGCCTAAACAGTGTTTGTAACAGCAGATTAAAAAAAAAAATCTATGAAGGATAATATACAGTACTGCAAAATCCATTATCCTGCATTGCAAAAGGAGGCTTGGTCAGACATGTACCTACAGTGCTAAGTCACCTTTAAAAAAAAAAAAAAAAAAAAAAATCAAACCAAGTAATTGACTTCTACATTCAAAACTTGACAAAAAAGAGAATTTGCATTTTAACATACAAAGGGTTATTGCCAGAGTAACTGCTATTTCTAGACTCTAAGAGCAAAGTGGGGTGGCTTTGCTTTGTTCTGGTGATGTGTTTCAAAAAGAATATACTTTTGAGATTGTCTTGATTCTTTCGCAGAAAATCCAGAAGAATTCCAAGATGGAACTGATCAGCACAGTTTTAAGAAAATGCTGCCCAGAGATGAAAGACGGTTCAAAACCGCAGATCTGGATGGAGACTTAACTGCCACTCGTGAAGAATTCACTGCTTTCCTTCACCCGGAGGAGTTTGAGCATATGAAAAACATAGTTGTCTTAGTAAGCAGAGCAAAACTGATGCCGTTATTTTTACTTTTAGTTTTTAGATGGGCTTCGAAGTGCTTGTCTAATCTTTCCATACAGGTTTGGGAAGGACAAACACGACAGCTAGGTGGAGAATAAAAGGGATGAATTTCATGAAATTCACTTGGTTTAGAGCTCTCAGTATAAGAAAGACTTGTTAAATGCACTTATACAGCTCTTATTTGAAATTGAAAAGCAGTCTTGAGACTTTACACCAAAGTGAGAGGAAGGGTATGTTTGACATGTGGCAGGTGAGTGTTTGAAGCAATCTTGTATCTGCCCCTAACTTAAAACTTAAGCATGGTGTCCAGTTCATTCATACAGGTGAATATTTTCATCATGAAAGGATATTTATATATTCATTGTATAAGAAAGAATCACACTGGAGCCAGTGCGGGGACATCTGCCTGTGCAGAAGGGCAGGTCAAGGCCTCAAAACATGAAGTGGTTGAAGAGGCAAGTAGCCAGAATTCTCAGTTCTCTCGTGATTATTTTGATGCAAAACTGTTTTCCAGGAAACCTTAGAAGACATAGACAAAAACGAGGATGGTTTTGTGGATCAAGATGAATATATTGGTAAGTGTTGAGACTTGTTTCTTATATAATCTCCAGTCTGTCTGTCTGCTCTCAAATTTGTGTCGGCACTGACGACTTAAAGATGAATATTTCTGTGTTCTCGTTCAACTATTTTAAACCAACCATCCAAGCCGGAAAGTTTAATTTCATTTTAGGCAGACAGCAACATCACCAGCAAAAGGTTCCTCACACTTCAAAGCATAAAATTCTTCTCTTCCTATCATATAATTTGGCAAGAGGGTCTGGAATATTATTTTTCACAATAAGAGTATTCTCTATATACTTGACCATATTAACAGTTTTTGAAGGCATTGTTTACAAATGCAGGAGGATCAGAAAGTGAATTAGTCTCTTCCCAAGTTTGAGTAGTACCCCGACTCTGCAAAATAGCTGGGAAATACATATTGCCAAAAATAAAATTCACCTTTCTTCTACTACTTATTTTCCTAGTTTACTTAGTAAGAAAGACAGAGAACTGCTGGAGAGAGTCCAGCACAGGGCAACTAGGATGATTAAGGGAGTGGAGCATCTCCCTTATGAGAAAAGACTGAGGGAGCTGGGGCTCTTTAGTTTGGAGAAGAGGAGGCTGAGGGGTGACCTCATTAATGTTTGCAAATATATCAAGGGTGAGTGTCAGGAGGATGGAGCCAGGCTCTTCTCGGTGACAACCACTGATAGGACAAGGGGTAATGGGCTGAAACTGGAACATAAGAGGTTCCGCTTAAACTCGAGAAGAAGCTTCTTCTCAGTGAGGGTGATGGAACACTGGAACAGGCTGCCCAGGGAGGTTGTGGAGTCTCCTTCTCCGGAGACATTCAAGACCCACCTGGACATGTTCCTGTGTAGCATAATCTAGGCATTCCTGCTCTGGCAGGGGGATTGGACTTGATGATCTTTCGAGGTCCCTTCCAATCCCTAACATTCTGTGATTCTGTGAAAAACCCATATTTCTAATGGTGACACCATTATGTTTCTTCTAGAAGTAGAAGAGGCATTAAAAATGAACTGAGACTTTAGATTCTCAAAAGTTGTGAAGTGCGTGAAAGTGAGCTGTGTGTTACTTCAGTGGGAGAAAGAGAACAAAATGGGAAACAGCAGCAGCACAGCGGTCACAGTTAATTTGCACAAACTTCAGTCACGCCAGGCCGTTAGCTGCTGTCTTGCACTTAAACATATGAAGAGAAAAGGAAGCAGGACTGGAGATCAGCAGTACGTAATACATCTCGGCCTTGCAAATCATTGTGCTGATAGCCAAAGCTGCCTTCTCCCACTGCACTCACTTCACTGGGCTGTAAGTCAAGAAAGTAGCACCAGGAAAGCAATAGTGCAAACTCAGATGCATCTTTCTGTTTCCAGTGGTGCTGTTAAGATCACTTCACATGTAATCAGGAACAATAAACACACACTAATTAATGGCAAGGGGGTTCTAGTCCTTGTAAATTATATTTAGCCTCAGAATGTGAATGCTATTCATTTATGACTGAAATAACAGAGCAGCATAATTTCCACAGTAATTTCAGTTCATTCAGTGACATTACCTACTTATAATTATAAGGTAATTGTCAACATTTGTTACCATGTGAATGCTGGTTTTTCTTGTCTTCTATAGATAGGAAGATAGAATGTTCTAGTCACGATCACCCCACATCGGCAAGGCTGATAAAAATCAAATTGACAGGACATGTCAGTTTCTTCAAATAAACAATATAATTTGCACTTTAAAAAATGAAAAAAGAAAGTGAATGTGTTGTCTGAAGTTTTCTTCATGAGTTGAGGCAAACTATGCTTAAAATGTTCCTACTTCCCTTGTTCAGATGTAATATTTTTTATGAAGTGGGGTTAAAAAACCCCCAGAAAACACAAAACCAAATCTCTTCTGTAGTAGTTCATAAGGAACAACAAGAAGAAATCCTCAAGCCTCTAGATCAGGTATTTGATGGGGAAATCTGCTGAAGGTTATAGAATGATCCCTCTCTCCTCCTCCTTCCTTCCTCCTGTTTTGTCTTTTACAATATTTGGTTTAGGTTTTGCACCAGCAGCAAAGCAAAATATCCCTAAGTCATGTTAAGCAGAAAGGAATTGTGCATGAGCAGGTAACAGTATTTCAGGGACGCTGTAGACAGTTCAACCAAGAGAACTGCAGCCTAGTGCACGTGCTCATGCTGCAGCATCGAGGAGGTGAATCCCAGATCCGAGACCAGCATTTATACTGACTATAGATACCAGCCAGCCTCAGACCCTGAGGCCATCCATGTGGGATGCACTTTTCCTTAGCATGTCCTTGAAAACCAAACCCAAAAGGCACAGGACTAGTAACCACAAAGCGGGCTTCAATTCTAAATGGAGAAGTGGAAGGCTTGAGGAAGAAGCAGCCTTGAGGAACAGAAGCAGTTGATTGGCCGCAGTGACCAGAACAGTGAAGTGCACACACTGGCCTGTGCTGTGCTGTAAAGAACAGTAACAAAGCACTTGCTTTTAATAATCACTGCTACTCTCCAAACTCTGTTTATGCAGATCGCTGCTGCCGCTGCGGCATTTTCCTACTGACACTTTTTAAGTACAGCACAGGACTGATGTATGGAGAAGCTCACGTACATAATCTGTGCATCCCATGTCACAGAGGGTGCTCTGTCCCAAGGTGCCAGGCTAGGACACACGCACAGCCTCTGGTTTATCACACAGAACGCACCACTGAGTTGTGGCTTCTCCAGGTCTTTCTTTATGGAGAATGCCTTGTACTGGAGTATGCTGAAGCACTGCACGGTTAAAAAAGGGCTCATCCACTAAAGATGAATTTCTCTTACACAGACCTCTCTAAAAGCATTCAAAGACAAAAGCATTCAAGTTCCATTTAGCAAGTTTTGTTTTATTAAGTTTTCCCTGGGCCTTTTTTCCCCTTACTTACTCTCCGCTGGTTGGAGTCTGATCTTATCTAAAAAAGCCTTTGCTGGCAGGGGCAAGAAAAAGTTGCACTCCTTTCTCCCCATGTGACTGAGTCCAACACTAAAACTTACAATTGCTGTTTAGGTAAATATCCTTTAAGATTTTTTTTGTTCTGAAATTTAGTGGATGGCAGCCTTTGGCCACATTCACCTCTCATGTTAGCCTCACCAGCAGTGCATAGTTACTAAGAATGGACAGAGGGACCAGCAGTGAAGAAATAGGCCTGAGAGAAGATACACACAGCTACGCTGTTTGTACCCCACACATCATTTTTTGTACGAAGAAACGCTGAGCAAGGAATGTAAAGTTCAGTCTTCCTTTGAGAAGCACTCTGTTAATGTCTTTGTTTTGGGCATAATTTGCAAATTAAATATAATTCAAGTGATATCTTTATTTCCTCTCCAGCTGATATGTTTGCAAATGAAGAGGGTGGACCAGAACCTGACTGGGTGATTACAGAGCGTGAACAGTTTTCAGATTTTCGTGACCTCAACAAGGATGGAAAGATGGACAAAGAGGAGATTCAGCACTGGATTCTCCCACAAGACTATGATCACGCACTAGCTGAAGCCAGGCACTTAGTTTATGAATCAGATGTAGACAAGGTACTTGGTGTTCTAGTATGCTTTTAAGAAAAGTTATGTAAGGTGTTGTGTTGCTTGTAAACAGATCAGCTTGCAAGTCTTTATTCCTAATAACTTTCCTTATTAGTACACTTTTGAGTTCTAGAGGCTAGAATTACTAGTGCATTAATGTATCAAAACTAGTTTCAGTTGGTAGGGTTAGAATCACAAAACAGTAACATACAGTTTATCAACTCTAGAAGTCCTCTTGGTTTTCATAAGTAATAATTTATCATCTTAAACCTGGAAGTTTTAAGACAGTAGAAGTACTGTTTTTTCCTTTTAAGAGTGATCATGGCTTTTCTATGCTAATGTAGACTGCAAGAGAAAAATAAAAGATACTTTACGTAGGAGGTAGCAAAAGAACCCCCATTTCTGTAATCACACACACATCTTTGTCTTGAAGCCTAGCTTGACACATCGGCATCCTCTAAAATGAGAGATTAATGGTTCAGCAGATCTCAGACAGTGACCTTCAGAAGCGTAATGTGAGCAAAGTTGGAACTTAAAAAATGAAGACACTTTTAGAGTGTAAATTGCGAACAGAAACAACCATCTTCAACAAAGTACACCAGAGGATTTTCATTTTTACTGTCTGGAAGGCAAAACCAAACCACAGGGCACAATTCCGTACTAGAGAACCCATATACTGTTTGCAAGGGAGTTAATTACAAAGAACTTCCAGTTGGCAGTTTGACCCAACTGAAGCCAGCGGGACTGCTGTCTTCCACTGGGGTCCAAATTCCACTTGCCATGACAGCTACAGTGATTCCTGAACATGCAGCCTGCTGCTTTGAAGAACTGTCTGTTTCCCAGGGCTCGTAGAAGCCTGTGCTGGTGTGTCTTTTACTCTATCTTTGAAAGTGTTCTTACAGAGATTTTACTTTCTTTCCACCAGGATCAAAAACTAACAAAAGAGGAGGTTCTAGACAACTGGAACATGTTCGTTGGAAGTCAAGCTACAAATTACGGGGAGGACCTCACAAGAAACCATGATGAACTATGATACAGCATACCAGCGAGTATGCCACAGATCTTTTCCCCACTTTACTGAAATCACTGTGTCCATCCCCTCTTTTGGGGAAAGATGGGCAAGGGACACACAACCTAATGACTTGCATTGATATATTTTAACATGCCAGCTTATTACCTCAGAAACCGCATAGAAATAGCCTTGTACTCTTTTCACGTGGTTAAGTACAGTATCTATTTACTATAGTTTTATTTTGGAAAAAAAAATAAAAAGGTAACTTTTCTTAGTAGACGAAGAGCCTGACCTGGAAAAGGCGCTTTTGTAAACATAATTGCAAGGATCTTTAATTGTGAAGTATTTTCTTCAAATACCCCCTTTTTCTATAGTAAAATGCAGCTAGGATTAGAAAGAAACTTTAGCATTTAAACAGACTAAGTTACTTAGTCGTCTTTTCTAATAGCATATAAAAATTTAGAGTTATACTTTGACCCTTCTATCCAGAGAAAAGGTTAAACACAACAAGATCCACAAACCTTTTTCTCCACACTGCTTGTCTCTCCCGGTTTGGGTCAGAGGTGCTGCAGAAGGTATCCAGCAGCCCTCTGGTTCGTAGCTTTACAAGTGCAACACGTTCAACTGGTGCTTCTCTCGAACCCCCATCACAGTGCAGAGGCAGCACACGTGGCCCAACACCCTGTGCCGGTGTTCCTCAGCGAGGGTTGTAGAGTCCAGAGTGGCAGCTGCTCCTCCCGACAACAGAATAACGTACAGTTGTTTGTGGGCTGTTGGTTATGCTCTTTCCTGGGAGGAATTACGCCGCATGGAGCATAATTTGTCTCACGCTTTTCGCACTTTACCCAAGCCGTGCTCTTGTTCACACAGTGTGAATGGCAGCAGTTCTGTGATGGAGAAGGAATGAGACATATCACCCCCTGGGCCTTCTGTCTTCTCTACCACGTAAGAGGACAGATTTATGTGGCTATAGTTCTGGTGTTGTATGTATGTACATATAAGGATGTGCTCCTGAAGCAACTACATGAAGACAGCTTTCCTTTCAAAGAGAGGGGTAAGCTTTCCACACAGGTGCTTTCTTTTTTACTGTATAATGTGAGCAGTTTTATATACCCAACTTAGATAAGTTTGGTTGTTTTTAAATGTACTGGGTTTAAAAGAAGCACAATAAAACCAATACTTCTTTTTTGATACTATGAAGGTGCAGTAACACTAATGCAGACTAGCACAGAGAGAGAATGTGAAAGCATGAAGCAAGCTGTTAAAAGCAATAGTTCCCAAAGCACTGGGTCACTGGCTGCTCAGGCAGCACTGAGTGGTCATCTGCAAGCAGCAGCTGGACATCAGGCATCAACTGTTTGCTCTTCACCTCGTTTGAAAAAAAGAAAAAACTAGAAATCCAATATACATAATCACTATTGCTATCACTAGAATTTTTTTCTGAACACTAATACTAGGACATGAGAGCTCCACAACGGTGTTCACTTGGAGGTTCCTTGAATGTTTGTTGTGCAGTATCACACAGTGGTCTTCACACAGCCATCCACAGAAGAGCTTTGGGACTCCCAAGTTGTGATATAATTCAGCAATTCAACAAATTCATGAAAATCATCACGAGACAATGCAGAACTGGGACCTCCATAAACAGTGTCATTTTTATAAGGTCATATAAGAGCTGTGGTAAAATATTTTACATCTTCCAGCTGAAGATAATTAAATCTAGATACAAGTCTTGCAGAAATTACATGTTCTTGCTAGCACAGTTACTAAGCTCTGGGTGTGCACTTCTGACATTGCCAGCAATGTCTCTGAAAAGTCCCTACCTCTTCCATTAACATACAGTAGGACAAATGTCATAAGACATAAGTGAACTGTTTTGCTTTTCCAGTACCCTCAAGTTAAATAAATGCCTAAATGCAGTGTTATCTGAGAAGCAATAAAATTGTATCTTGGCACATGTAAAAGATGATCTGTTTTGTTAATGGCTTGGATTTGGAAAGGTTTATTGTATTCTTGAATTACATTACTTTTTAGTAATCCTTTCATACTAAAATTTAACATTTTTGTATTTTAGTAACAGAACTGCAGTATTCTCTCTTCACACAGATTATCTGCTGTTTCAGGAAACAATACCTTAAAAGACCTCAAAAAAAGCTTGTTTCCTGCAAATGAAACTGCAGCTCAGACTGGATACTAAGCCAAGGATTTTCACTGAAGCCCAAGGGAAGGTTGCTTGCTAACTCTTGTTGAAATTCAGGGGGAGCTGGGTGCTGAGACACTAAGCACTGTTGCCTTCAGCTAAGCATGACACTTCCAAATCCACTGCGTACTGTCCCAACAAAAAACTGCATCTGAGCTTTGACAAGCAATCACATGTTCTTCCACATTACTAAATTTGGAACAGAATTAGCATCACACGAGAAACAAATCATATTCTCGTGTTTGTTCTTGATTCCATTAATGCTTGGAACACATTGGACATTTTCCAGTAAAACTATCCTTAAGTATATTTTGAAGTCAGAGGAGTTATTCATGCAAGCAGGGACTGGAAATTTAGACCCGTAGTATTTTACAGTAAGATCTTTTTTACAAGAGGAGTGGTACTCAGGTAGACTATATCCAGCTATGAAAAATGCAAACACAGCATTTAGAATTATGTTTAAAATAGTGAGATTATTTATCAATTATGGGTAATGGGGTCATATTAAGATCAGGATCCTTTCTATAAAGCAGAAGATAGAAACTTTTTTTTAGAGAACATAAGTATCACTGATGTTACTCACTCTGAAGGCTACCCTCTTCTTTCTGCAGCTCTTCATAGTGTTTCACTTACCAACACTCAGTAATGCACAGTACATTTTGTGCACTAAATTCTCCTTTCAAGCTCAATGCACTAAAGAAGAGTAACTTCAAAAGAGACTAGAGCTTCTGGGTTTAAATTTAACACTATTTAAGGAACGCAAACCTTTGCTAGGGGATATAACTGTTAACATTGTGATTTTTCAAGCCTAAGGTTTCTAATGGGGTTTGACTGTTCCAGAGATTTCATTTTTTTTCCTAGGTAACATATTTCAAGTCCTATTATGAGCAAATGTTACAAAATTTTAGTGTAATGTGAAATACTGTAATGTCAGATAGCATTATTTATCTGCTTAATATGACTAAAACCATTAATTGCTGGGAGCCATACTTCATCTCAGCAACATGAAAATCCGTTTTGTGCCTATCTTGTCAGTTACTGCCGATTTTCTTAATGAATTGTGGCATAGTGAAATTCTGTTGGGAAATGTGTTTATATATTTCCAACTGCAGGTTCTGTATAGTAACTCTTATTACATAGATCCTCCATTAACTCAATGTTTTCATTATGCCTGTGCCACAACATATCAAAGGTGCATTTTTCTTACTCAGATATCTGGAATAGCCATTATTATTGCGCATGCAGTTTTAATTATTAGGATCTATGAAATGAACTAAGTGGCAAACGTTCATTGTCTTATATTTCCACTTAATGATTCAATCCGGTTAAATCTGTCTTCTGTTCCAGTCAAGGTACTTTACATAACTCCCTGAGGAAGGGAGAATGCAGCCCATCCTGATCTAATTACCCTTACACAAGTATCTTAAAGTAGTTGCATAATGCGTTACTATAGGCAATGCAGAAGCTGATCTTGATCCCAGTGAAGTTAATGGCAGAACTCCTCGTGCCTACTGAGGGTGACAAAAGCCTTGGCCACCCAGAAGCAAGCAGAAGGATAGGATGATGGGTGTGGAGGTTAGAAATAAGCTTGCAACCATCAGATTCTCATCTCCTTACTAGTACTACTAAACATTAACTTTTAGATATTTAGATCGATCCATAGTCATGTAAGATTGGGCATAAGCCTAGTTCATGGAAGACTGTGTCTGATGTTTTACTGGTCAGTTCAAATGAAACTTAGCTATTGATGTCGCTCCTAGACAGCAAGTCGCTATTAGAAAAGGGAAGTAATTTCACAGAAAGAGCCACACAAAATAGTTCAAAGTCAAAAGATTTTGCAAAACTTTACTCGGCGTGTAGTCAGACACTTGGAAGCATCCACCACTAATAAACCATACACTTCTCTTTTCTTCGCTCCAGTTTAGTGTGTGCTGTATTCCATTTAATCTGTGCAGCAAGGGGCACATTGGTCATATTTGCTAATTACAAAGGAAGAATTTAGGACAATTTTCCACTGAAGCTTCAGGCACCATAAGACTGATGTTCCTCAAACTTAATTGCTGCATAGATTATTCCAAACATGATGCATTTCAAAGCAGCCTCAGAAGAAAAAGTTACCAGCGTACAAGGGACATACATGTGTATGTGACACAACAAGCAATTTCACACCTGCATTCTGTCTCTCCACAGGAGAAGGTAAAATATTTTCAACAGATGGGAGTATGTCTTCACTGTGCCAGTGACAAGAATACAATTATCATGTATACCATTACTATTCCTATTGATAATTAAGGGATATCTATCTTCAGCACAAGTGTTGGCTCTGGTGAGGGCAACAGTTCTGGAGCCCAGTTTCACATACTGCATGGTTGCCGTTTTCCTTGTGGAAGAATTCACTTCATAAAGCGCCCCAATATTATGTGGCTGGCTAGCATTTGAAGCTTTAGAATCTGCTTAAGTGTTTGTAACTGGCCTCACATTTGTGAGGTTGGCCACATTTGTGGTCTGAATCCAACACATACCTGAAATTCCGGGACAGCTCTATACGAGTCATGGCATGATACTGAATTCAAACAGTAATTAAAGGTGACACATACATTAGAAATGACAATGTTTCATCACATCAACAAGAATTTAGATATGCATCAAGACACTTACACAGTTAAGTGGGAAATCTTTTCTTTATAAGGGAATAGCCTGATAACCTTTAAAGTGAAAGTCCAGTGAGCCAATGGGTGTACAAAAGCATAATGAAAAATTAGCATAGCTTCTGAAGACATACCTTAAAGTCCTCAGTAAGGCTCCTTGGTGCTTTTGAGGATGGTGTCACAGAAATGTGAGTTGGTAATCCCATCGTTCATGCCATACTCTCAAACGGTTCTAGTACAGCACTGCCTGGGAAACAGCCATCACTGAAGATGCTGCATCTGTATGCCACAGATTGCTTAGGTTGAGGTAAAAACACAGTGTAAAAATAAAATCTACCTAATAGGTCTTCTCCCACCTCAGGCTGCTGTTGGATTTGGAGGAAGTTTGATTGTGCATTATAACAAAGCACTGTGTTGTCACCATGAATCCCACCACCGCAATGCAAGTTCACAGGTTGGTATCGAGGCTACAGTACCTAGGAAGAAAATAAATAGGTAAATAAATAAAAATCATTCTAGTTGTCAATTACTGAACTCCCAAGAGCATGGGACTTCTTAGGATGTATCTTCTGTTTGGATATAAAGTGTTGGGGGAGACTTTTACCATCATATCAACTGTAAGAAAACACAGATATACCAAAACCAGCATTGACTAGATTGGCATGTTAGACACATCCCCCCAAATTACTCCAAATGCTCCCCCTCACCAGCTTCAAATTCAGCTGACATTGCTTTCACTGCATCTCACAGGGTCTTGGTTGCTCAAACACAGAAAAGAATGCTAGTTGAGTATGCATCAAGTGAAGAAGTGCAAAAGAGTTCAGATAGCTAAAACTTCCTGAAACCATTGGCTGGCAATGTTAAGATGAAACACTGTAAAATCATCGGGAGGATTTTCCTTAAAAAGAGAATTCACAAATGAATTCCACAGGCAACAGAAACAAAAAAAGTGGCTGGAGAGGTGTCCTAGAATCTAGCAAAATCAGGCACTTTTCTCTGTTCCTGCTCTTCATTTAGAAGATTTTGCAGTAATTCCTTGCCCTCAGTCTCCCTATTCTTTCTTGTCCTTAAGTTTTAAATTCAGTTAACACTACATACATTTCTTGAAGCCCCCAAGCCTCCCCAAGTCATTAATAACTTTGAAATTCTTTACGCCAAAGAAAGGATGTTTTCACAGCTATCATACCTGCTCCAAACTGGACACAGAAAAGTATAGTTAAACAAAAAAGCAAATGCAAGAGACTAAGAGTATTATTGGTTTTCCCATCTATATTCATAAACAAAAGTATGTCTAATGTGGAAGAGAGAGATCTAGAGTTACATTGAGTTTGAATATTTAATTTCCTACAAAAGCACATAAAAGTGAAATCTATGAGACAGTATTTGTATACTTGTAGGCTACAGAGTACTGTTCTCCAAGAGACAATAAATGCAGTAATTTATTCTTGAATTTAGTCAAACTAGCAAGTGTTTCCTTCATGGGTCTTTCTTCAGCATTCTAGGGTATCTTCTTGAGCTAACAATCAAACCCCATGGCTTTACTCAAAGGCTGTCTATTCAGTTTCTTATTAAAAATCTCTGTGTTATATTAGCTCTACAATTGCTGCAATGTGCCAGGTGCAAAGTTTGAAAACTTTCAATCATCACAAAAAGCTACGACATTATTTCAGTATTAAAGTTACCTTTCAAAAACCTTGCTATCAACTAGCATTAGGTTTACAGAACACTTACATAGACATCTGAATGGCTATGATAATTTCCCTCTTTGAAAGGAAGCCAAGCTTTTGGGTAGCAAATGTGAAAAGCTGTAAAAAGAAACATTGCCTAAAAAATGTTAAAATGGATTCTCTTGGGGTAAGGGACTTGGGCATAAAGTAGGTTTTCCCCTAAATCAGATCATACCTATGGTTCAGCTTTGCAGTACATTCAGAGAATTTTCTAGGCATGTAACTGTGATGCAAATAAACGTTAGCATAATAGTGGGAACCTAGGTCCAAAACACAGTCCTTAGAAACAAGTACAGCCCCCTCAACTATGGCTGCAGAAGGTACAATTATGGATGCATAAGGCAAGTGGCGCAAATACCCTCTCTTTATGTTTCCACATCCCTTCATAACATATACAAACACAGCTGAAATAAAACAGGCACAATGAAGAGCAATGAGAAATGACATGAGGAAATACCACCTTTAAAGTCTACTTTATTCAACTGGAAACAAAACATGTTAAAAGGTGATAATGCTCTAAAAGCTATTTAACTCACCAGCCAAATCAAACTGACCAAAATCTAATTTATTCCTTGTCTTGTTTAGCAGATGCTTAAAAGATCAATATAGTTGTCTCTGTAGATCAGCATGAAATATTAACCAGTCTGAGTGTTCTGAAGCTTTTTACAACATATTCAGCCTCATTAAACATTAAGCAGCCTTGAAATATAAATATAAAATAACTATCAGCTTCCTATCCTTGAGACACAGAACAAAGGTAGCTCAAATGTGGGAAGCAAGAGGAAAAAATATTAAATGAACTGGGAATTCACAGAGAAGTTAACTTAGGAGAGCTGTCAGTATAAATTGACTCAATCAGATACGCTTTACCATAAGGAAAAAGAACATTGCAGTATCAGAAGAATATCTGCTAACGAACAAAACATCAGTGTGGCATTTATAGCATGAGAATTCATAAAAATGTGGCCAATCCTCATTTATACTACAGCTCCTTTAACCCCTCACATTTACTACAAGAACCCCTCTATGGGTTCAGTGGGAACGAAGCCCTCCTTTCTCTGCTTTTCATTACTGTCTGGTACGTTAAAAATATCTGGGCAATACAGCGGGAAAGAGTTTCAGGTTCACTAAAGGGAAATGTCAGCTTTGCAAATCACTGAAAGTAACCGGACATAAACTGTCAAAATAAGTCAGCGAAACGGTGTGGTTATTGTCAGTACGTAACTCCAGCCTGCGATCCCAGCTGTGGCTAAAGGTTACACACAATACAGCAAGATGGTTCTACTATCGTGTACAGATCAACCAATTTAGCAAAAATGCTGTTTCATTTTAATATATGCAGCACTTTGAGTACCTTCTCCTTCCATTTGTCTGTTTGCTTTATTATTGCTGCGTACTGAAAGTGAAGAACAAAATCCAACCTCGCACAGGACTGCCTGTACCACTGCAGAATCTGTCAGGGTTCACAGAGAAGCTTTCTGTGTAGCTCTCTTAATGCTGCTTCTTCTAGTACTGTCTAGTACTGATATCAGACCAGAAACACCAACATTAGAATTTATTACAGCTGCCTTCTCTCAGTTTGGCAAGATGGTAACAGCGAGAAGCAAAAACATGTGGGATTTATTTCCCTGCAGAGACACTAGATTTTCTAAATAGTGTACTGAGCTATGAAGTTAGAACTATCAAATTCTCTTATACAACCTGATGGTAGAAATGCCATCAATCAGTCATTGCAAAAATCATAAGGAGTTGAGAATGAAACCAAGAAACTAATTCAGTACACCTACAGGCCAAAAAAAATTGAAATTTTGACATACATATTTTTAAATTTTTGTGGCATAAGCAAGATATCAGTGGGCTCACAAAAAAAGTGTAGACATGTTAAGAAATCATATTCAAATAGCATTTGACATTGGGCTATTCTTGCTGCATTCTCAAAATAGAATTGAGAAGATAGTTTCACATTCCACTCCATTATACCATATTTTCATACTTTTTCTTTCTACCTGTATGCTACACTGTTAACAAGTGTTGAATACAACAGCATAAAATAAAATGGTTTACGCTTATTTGCATGCCAAATTTTCACACGTGCTCTGTAGACAGGGTTACACCATCTCTAAAGACATTTTAAAATTAAATTTAAAAAAATATTTAATGGGAAGAAGTCGTACACACTGTGAGCAAAGCCTAGCACCTTGCCATTTAGTCAAAGGGGCAAGTCACAGCCTAACCACAACACAGGCTCGGGGAGCACAAAAAAAGCCTTAGGCTTCCTCTACCCTCTTCAGTTCTGCACCATCCCATCTTGCTCCTGGTAAGCTCGTAACAATCTCGGGTAAAAAACAGCCCTGTGTTACCAGAATCACACTCGTCCCTTCCCTGTTAGGCCTTTTATTTTTGAGGTACAGGTGACTCACAGAGCTGCCTCCTCAGTTCCACTCAGGAAGGGACATGCAGAATGATGGCACCTGTCCTCCCAGGCCACTGCTGGCTGTGACAGAGTCCTGCTTTCCTGGAGATGGCTGAACACCTGCCCACCCATGGGAAGTGGTGAATGAATTACTGGGTTTGTTTTGCTTGCACGTGTGGCTTTTGCTCACCTCTTAAGCTGTTTTCTGTTCCAATTCTCTTTCTCATGCCATCGTGGGGGAAGGGGTGAGTGGCTGCGCGGGGCTTAGTTGGCGCCTGGGGTTAAACCACAACAGAATGTAAAAGCTCTTTTGGAACATCCTGATAGAAATCTATGACCCAGTCAAAAGCCTTTGAAACCCTACTTACTATAGGTCACTGAAAAAAATGAGCTTCTGGAGCAGATCTTCTAGTAGAATTAAAGTTTTTTCTTTAGGAGTTAAATGACTACTTGATACATATATAAATGGATACTAACACACACAGAACATAGATGAGCTAACAGTAGCAAAGTCACTTGATCACTTATTATCTTAAAATGCCTGATATTCTTCGAGTGAGTTTATTTTCAGAAGACATCGTGCTAGATTTGCAAGCAAGCTGGAAAAAACTAATTAGAACTAACTATTGTTGAGAAATGTTAATGTGGAATGGAAGGCATTTAAAAGACAGTAACAGAGTTTAAAATATAAGTTCATTCCAGTAAATCAGTGTCAAAATGACAAGAGAAGCCAACATGGCTCAAGACAGATATATGGAACAATATGTAAAATAAACAAAGAAGCTTCTGAACCCATCCATAGAATATGGGAAGTGAAAGATTTGACTAGGTATTAAAAGGAAAAGGCTTAACCGAGTGAAACAACAACAAAAAAAAAGTGAATCATACAGCTCAAAATCTCCCCGTATGAGAGGGTTTTTTCCTGGTTCAGGTTTTTTAACATTTAAAAAAAAAAAATCAGGACAAACCCAAAGAATTAATCATTCACTTCCCAGAACAAGAGTGAAAAGAACATACTAAGCTACAATGACTACCTAGAATATTTAAAGAATTAATTAGCAACTATTCTAAGACGCAATTCTATCTGGCACAACATAGCAGAATACTCCTAATAAAGGGTTTTAAGGCTTTTTCCAACCTTTACTGCTTTCTTGTACCAATGCAAATTATGCACTCACCAAGGGCAAGTACTTTGACTCACACTCAGGCAAACCAAATAAGGAGCCAAGGTGATCACTGTGTGAAGTACTACCCGTGCAGGATCAATCGCACCTCTACAGTAGTGGATATTTGAGGGGCAATTCCTTCCCTGGGTTTCTGCAGGTATTGCACCACATCTTCATTCAGCACGAGCGAAGGCAACGGCCCTTCTCCTCGCAGGTTCTATTGACCAGGGTGTGATGACTGGGAGCTGTACACATTTCCTGGTAAAGGTCCCTCACTCATTTCACACACTGCCCTTTTAGTCTGAGCTTTCTAAATTTGATTAGACAACTAAACTTCGGGTGCAAGCACTATATTGGCACTTCCTGATATAACCAGTCAAAAGAATTAACTGTTTTATCCACTGGTAATGTGACCCATCCCAACTTTTTCCTTGTACAACTTATTTCCCCTACCAGCTCAGTGGTAGTAACAACTATTCCTTCATATCGTGCCCTCCTGTCTGAACAGGTACTTATGTCCCTTTCTTCCCTTGCAAAAGGATGCACAGCTACTTACAGCTGTGCCCTAAGGAAGCCCACATGCCAGATATCCAAGAAAGCAAAAAAAAGCAGGAACAGAAATTGAGAAGAGTCTTCACTGACAGTTTACGAGTTCATCTAGTTCAAGAGAGATCCCAGAAGACAAGAAAGAGACCATCATAATGCCATTAGTTAAGGAAGAGCCTAGGGAAACTGAAAATGTATGTAGGGAGAGCTTAAAAATCATTTTAGAAAACCAAGCAAGGGAAACACTTTAAACAAGCACACTAGTGGTTCAATTAAGGGTTTCAGAGATGCCTGTAGGAGAAAATCTCCAAGGATATTACCGCTAGTATAGACAAAGGGAGGCAATGGAAACCTGATGTGGAGACGTGGAGAATCATTTCCCCAAGTTTCATATTGGAAGCTAAATGCATTAAAAAATTTAGAACAACAAATGTATTCCAGAAATGCCTACAAAGTGCATTTGATAAGCTGTTTAATCACATATCGGTACAAACAGTGGGGTAGGCTAATATTTTTACAAACACAAACAGCATTGAAATGCAAAAAGGAAACCTTGATTAATAAGGTGGGTGGGACGACATAATTTACTTTTCAATAAAATAACTTGGATATTTGTTAAGGAGAAAATGCAAGTCCTCTTAGGAAGATGTCTGTGAGTTAAACTATCAAAGAGTCCAGAATGAAGGCAAAAAGCTAGAAGAAAAAAAGGTTTGGTGGGGTTTGTTTGTTTGTTTTCTACAAAACAGGGTTACATTTCCCCTGGAAGCTCAAACTGTACACAGGTACACATCCACCAATTAGTGTGCACTTTGTAGCCCTCAGTTTGAGCCCCACACTTGAAGTGCCAGTTTACTCAGCAGAGAAATCCAAAAGTTTCATTCTCCATCACCACTGGCATGAACTACTGCACCACATACTCCCACATTCATTCTCCACAATCATAGAGCTGTGGCCTTGGTTTAAAATTCGGGCTGCATTTGCTATTGCCGTGTTCACTTGGGAAGTTTTTACTAACTACAAGCCTTTAGCTCTCACTGCAGTCTGATGCTTTTAGTTTGGAGGAATCCAGTTTGATTTCCCATGTGTTGAACAAATATCAGAGGTCATATAAAGAGAGACTATATGGCTCTATAGGAGCATAAAACCTGAGGAGGGAAGAGATAGAATAAGTAACAGAAAGACCAAATCAAAGCAAGCCACTTACTGTGGTTCAAAAGTACTTGACTGCAAAACTTAACTTCACTCAGTATCAACAAAACCAAAATAAAGGTGTGCTACTCTGCTGTTTTCTCAAACTAGTAAACCCCCAGAGCCTTTTCACAAATGTTGGCTTCCAAAACAGCCAAAAACTCAATATGATCAAGCATAACTTGATTGATTTGCAACAGTAGAAAAACAATGTAATGCACAACAACCCCTAGAGCTCTTCTCTGCCTCTCCAGTGAGGAGTTGTGTTCACGGACGGAGCCCACCAACTCTACTCATGTTGGTGGAGGTAGGAGGGATGAGAAACAGCAGAGGATGGTGCCCTGCATAGTCACCTCTCGGGGCTGGCTACCCTGCACTCTCCTTGGTCTTTGGCAGTGACTACGGCAAAATAATAGCCTCAACAGCTTCTTAGGCAACTCACTGTTATAATCTGTGTAATAAGTATTAGTTTAGCCTTTCATATGGAAAGTTAATCCCCTAATAACATTTAAAATTACTGAACAGTGTTTGGAAAAAATCATAGCTACCATTCAGAAACCTGTGCTGCACAAGATATACAGCGTTCTGTGATTAGTGCACACCTTTCAGGCTTGGCTAATCACCTCTTACAAATTAAAATTGTTCCCCCCCCACTAGCCACTATACCTGAGACGGAGGAGGGAGGAGGGAAGAAGAAGAAAAGAGATAAGCTCTGAATTTCTAAGGTAGTTGAAAATTCAGTGAGATAATGTCACCGATTTGGTTATTTCCAGGTGAACATCAGGTTATTCAACCTAGGTGAATTTAATGATTCTGGACAGGTTGTGCAATGAATTTTCCTCTAAATCACTTATAATAGCAAACATAAAAATTAAAAATCAGTCTGAGTAGCGAGATAATGGTATTAATGATGGAAAGTAGTAATCTAGAGATAGTCGTGCTGCCGTTTTAAATCAAGGCGATTCTGATGAGAAGCTTCTGAATCTCACGGGGTCAGCACTAGGATGAAGACTGTCTAACTTGCAAAAGTTTTTAAATGACCATGTGATGAACAAGCACATTTCCAATATCCTGACATAATGGGTTTTCCCCCAATACAATGTTCTTTTACATTTCTAAGGCAGACCAAGGTCAACTTGACTTTCTACACCTCCTCCCAGTATCTGTTACCAGCTGGCTATTACCCCTGTGCTGAGCCATGGGTTAGGAGATTTGCTTCTGTTAGTATCCCAAGTCAGCATTCTGAATGACACAGAGCATTCCAGGTTCCAAATTCCCTAGGAAGAGTCCACCTTTTTTCTATCCTAGTGCTGTTCAGCTCAACAACACCATGACCTACTCGTACAAGCTGTTGACCCAACCTGGATCAGGGGAAGGTTTGTGCCCCAGCTTGACAGAAAAGCTGAAGTCTCCTGTTGAGCTGATGGAGAGAGCGCCCTGTCCTGGACACAGGCTGACAGCCCAGCACACCTGCCTGCCCCGTCCCACTCTTTTGAGCACAAAGGCCTCTCTCACTTGTAAGTGTTAAAACCTAAGAGCTGGCACGACGCCTCTGCTCTGCCCTGCAGCTCCACAGTCCTGCTGGAAGTTACTGCACAACCCATGCAGGGCTAGTACAACAAACAGCAAAAGAACAATTGACTCCAGACCTGTCACAAGGGCACTTTTATTATTTAAAATAGCAACAGAAAAATATAGCTTACCTGTGAAGAACCTGGAGCAAAGGGCTGCGCATGCAGCAAGAAGAGCGCACGTGTCCTCTGACCTAGTATAAGCATGTCTTGTCACTTCTAGCAGGAAACCCAGTCTTGTTCATTGATCCCACCTAAGGAGGAAATCCTGCACTTTTGAAAAAACACCTGCATTTTGATTTATCACCTCTGCAGTTTTTGAAAGGTTTTGTCACCTTTTATTTTAGACCAAAGCTTTCAGGAATATTAGCTGTATAAAAAAAAGGAAAAAATTAAAAGCTGTAGTCCAGACTTTCAGAATTAGAGGTAAGGTGAATTTAAACCTAGGGGCCAAACTCATCTACTTTCTCCTATATGATGTTTGTAGCCAAAATTATAAACAGGCTTTTTCTGGTCATAATTTAGGTAAGATTGAACTTTTCTGACATAGGCCATTTTTATCAGATTTTGGCTCCAGATGAAAGAAACCTTGCAGGTACAATCATACAGCCAAATGATTAACTGCCACCCTTCGTGCCTGTTAATTATTTCTGGCCACAGCATTCTGTGCATAATGGAGCATGGACACAATATGATGGCTTCTCTTCCAACTCAACCCAACCCCCCCCCCCGCCTTTTTTTTTCTTGCCTTTTTTTTTCTTTTAAATTTGGCTTCTGGGTCAACATTTTGAGAAGTCAACACCTGGGCTGCTGAAATTCAAGCGATAATCAACCTGGAACACGTTGGGCTGTTTTGTGTACATGCTCAGTATTTGCAGCTCCCAATTAGCTAGAAATGCAAGAGGAACCATAATTACAACATCAGGCCCAAACTGCTTCAAAACTAATAGCTTCAGAAAACCAACAACTATTAAATAAATATGAACATGACACTGGGGGTGGGGAGGGCGGGGAAAGGAGTTTGATTCCTGGAAAAATCACAAACTCTTTGTCCCAAGCCACTGCGTTTTGTTTTATTTTATTTTTAACTTTGTCCTACTTGTCCTGGGACAGAGGTATTGAAATATTTCTATGGTATCACATGAAGGTAAAATCATTCTGCTTTTTTTCCTCGTGTGATAGCGAAGTGTAGTCACGTTAGCACATTTCATTGTAAGTTAGTAAAAAAGAACGTTAATATGACCTGATACTAATCCACCATGACAGAAAATTCCTAATACGATAAAACTTTCATATCATATTAGTAGAAAAAAGTCAGTTCCTGCCTGTTCCAGGTCACTTTCAATGTTGCCTTTGAGCATAAAGTAATGGCAAGCATTTGTCTGTCTGCAAAATGGGTCCCCAACACTGCTCAATAGCAATATAAAAATTATATTCAGATGTGCTTTTTTTTTTCTATGTGTGACTTAGCCCATTGCAGTAGAGACTTTGAATGTATCATATAAATTAGCCTTCATATCTAAGCTTTAACTCAGTCTTACTCAGAGTGCTTCTTGTAATGGAGAGAACAATCTTGTTTTAAATGGTTGTTTCTTTATATTAAAATTATAACAGCTGCAGAAACAAATACTCAGTCCAACATGACTCCTGTCCTCATTTTCATGAAAGGAAACAGCCAACCACGGGCAGCATGCTCAGCGAGTCCTTCAAAGCAAATGCCAGATAGACAAATACTGGTGGTTGGGTTTTTTTTCCTGCAAGAACTTGGAAGAGGTTGGGTGAAGCAGAACCAACTCACAGCTGGTTCCAGAGCAGCATGTGCCCAGCTTTCAACAGGGCAGTTTGGTTCGGTGGGGCTTTGTAGACCAACAACCGGACCAGTTACACTACCTAGTTTCAACATCACCATCAGTTATTCACGTTGTCTGTCTTCCACTGCTGTTTACAAAAGCCTGAAATCTGATCCCACATGTTCGCCATCTCTGGGATACCTTTGCTTGTTTGGACCAGGATTTATTCAGCAATCATCCTTTCTGTAAGACCCAAGTAGAAAATCTTATCTAAAATATCTAAATAGGGTTATTAGATATCGTCTAAATAAGATATCACACGTAAATAAGAAAGTGTTTCTTGGGACTTGTTGGGCATTTCCCAGAAGCTGATAAAAGATTTGAAATAGACGCCACCAACTAAATACAAAAGCTTTGCTCTGGTCAAGCTGAGCCTAAACAGCCCAAGAAACACTTGGCTCATTCTGTTATCTGATGTAAACTGAAGGAGATCAGTTTTAATACAGATCTCGATGCCGATTTCCAGCAGACTAACATCTAGTTTCCATGGTGCAGTTACTTTTTTTTATTGCACTCATTACCCTGGACTGTGAGGAGAGCAGTACGATCAGGTAATCATGAGAGTTGCAAATATCGAGCTTCCTTACATGGGCTGCATAATTTACAATTACATTTTTAGAATTTAATTTTTCAACACAAACATTTAAATTTTATCAACAGAAATATATCCAAACAACAAAAAGAATCCACTCATTTTACTTTCCCTTCATAAAACAAGAGGAACAAAAGGGTTCAACTTAAACAGCTGTGGAACTGTAATAAAGACAAATCATGCAAAAGGGTCAGCTTAGTCCAGAGACCATCCCACAAGTCAAACAGTAGAATATTTACTTCAATTTGTTCCTTAATTCTGATTATTAGACACATTTCTGTGTTGAAGATGCTAAAAAACAAAACAAAACCAAAAAACAACCCCACCCAAAACTTGAAAGTAACTCTGATGCTGTACTTAAGAGGAAAATGTTCTGGTGGGGAACAGCCAGGTTACTACAACCAAAAAAAAAAAAGAGTAATTTTCAGTTACACTATTGCCTGTGAAACATTACAAGTGCAAAATGTAATTACCTTAATGCTATTTTTGATATCATATCAGCAAATTACACCGAGTCCCCACTGTGACACTTAGATCAGGGTAAGAATTATCCTGTTGTGAGTGTCGATCCCAGGGGAAAATGAGGCAGCATAAATGGCTGTGATTCTTGAGTAATTAGCTGCTCCAAGGCTGCAGATACTCTTATTTAAAAGATACTTATGAAATGTTTAACCTGTAAACATCTTGAACATTTACCTCCTATTTGTTTTTTCAGTAATTAAGCCTCCAGGGGATCATCCTATGTAACAAGCATTTTTTCCTTATTTTGCCACCCATTTTTGTTTTTAATCATGAGAAAATCCCTTTCTGCTATTAAGATACACACCGTGAAATTTGGAATTGTTTGTAATAACTATGTCTTTCCATTAGTACTAATACCCTAATGCCACAGGACAACCATGTAGTGTGCTGAAGGATTATATAACTTCATGTGGAGCAAAAAGAAATTACAAGTTTCAATCACTTTCGGGAGTTAGTTTTTCGCCTTCTAAAGTTCTTTAAGAATTAGAGGCAAGAGAGAAATATTGATCATTACAACTAATTTCACATCTGGAAGCATTTGCTATAGAGCCAAAGGCATCGACCTGAAAAAGCCTAAACTAGAGACAACTGGATAAGGCAAAGGCTACATTAACACACGATGATAAAAGGCACAGGATACAAAACAGTTCCACAGTAGGGCATCAAATGGAGATGCAGCTCAAGGAAATTTTATACACACAGCAAGAGGAAAGCGATATAGAAGTAGTGCAACAGTTCCATTTCACCACCAAATTATCTGACAATGTCTATATCCCTACTTTAAACTCTGAAGTTTATAAGCTTACATGCTGCAATCAAAATTCTGGATGAATATACACTTCGTATTTTTCTATTAATCTCTACAGGTAAAAACCAGCTAACCCTATACAGCTGAAAGTAGAAGCACATACAAAAATCCACCTTAAAATTCTACAAGTATCCACTTTCAAAACCATTTTAACCTCTAAGCACAAAGAGGAAGGTGAACACATTCTGGAAGAGAATCCAGGAATGTCTCTTCCAGGCATAAGCAATAACTCTTGTCATATTATGCACAAAATACAACTGCATAAACCCATCAGTTTATAATTAGGTACTTAAACCCAAGTTATTTCTCCTTGTAAAAAAGTAATAAAAAGTATCGGTTTCTTATCATAGAAAACGTCAGTTCAACATCTCCAAATTTCTGATATGGAATACTTCAGCTAGAAGTCATTTTTTGAAACTAAGCTAAATTACACTATTTCCTATTACCACACTTCCATCATTTTAATGCACCACTGAAGCAAACTTGAAGTATATGCTTTGGTAAACACAGAAATGAATTTGTTAAATGCTTTATGACACACACTAGACACAATATTACCCATATACATGCTCCGCTATTCTACCGTCTTTCTTTTACAATGATTTCCTTCTTTGACTTACAGTCACCACACCACTAATCTTTCCTCCTCCCCAAGAACTACTCATTTTTCTGATGCAATTAACTCTTCAGCAGATGTTATGCTCTGTTTGAAAATGGCAACAAATGGATTTTATTTACAGTAGTAAATGGTCTTGAAATGCACTGCCAAATGCAATAAGCTGTTTTCCAGCTGTTGGGAATTTTAAACCCAGGCTTGGGGCTGTTGTTCTTAAGAGCATGGGTGTCACTGCAGCTGCTGCAGAGCTCCGTGCTGCTCCTGTGACGCACACTGCAGAAAGACAGTTCTGCCTTGCACTGTGTTGGTGAACGCTGGGCATAGGCACAAAACCTAGCAGGACAAGGGTACTGTTAAAAGCCTAAAGTATTTGAAAACAGCAAAAATACAACACACACAATTGTGACATCTGTTGAAACGTTTCTGCATTCATTCTTATGCTTGCCGACTGCATCAAACCCTCATGGGTCCTATCTAATACAATACAAAGTTATGAAGCGTAACAGGTTTTTCTCAACATCAGGAAGGCTATGAAAGCAGGTAGCTTTCACTACACTATATTTTTTCCACTAAGTATCAGAATAAAAGGGCTCATATTAATCCTTTCATATTAATTCTGACATCACTGGCAATAAAATACAGGTTCAAATTCTCATTTAGTTATCAGTGGAGTTAACTTAGCCTACATGATTAAGTGAAATATGACTCATTATACCGCAATCCTTTCAAACAGTGCATGCCTGCAAATATCAATAATACTGCCAATTACCTTTAATGTACCAAGAGTTCTGTAAGGCCACGTTTTAACATCCACTTGAGAAAAATAGATAATAAGAAATGCTTAAGAACTATCCAAACATCAACAATACGTTAATAAAAAATAAGCTATCACAAATATACATAAAATACATACATCTTCCTTGCAGTTTAAATTGCCTGAAAATATCTGCAATGACGACACACAACTTACGTTCCTTAAATTAGAAAGAAAATAGATCCATCCCACACATATTTTCTACATCTCTCAGACAGACGATGACTCCTCCCCAAGCATGGAACAAGGGACAATCAAGAAAGACACACCAGTGTGCCCTTCCTGGTCCCTAAAACAATGTTCCTTCTCACTTAGCCTGCATTAATAAGATCTGTGACAGGGACATTCACAATTCTAAAAATAAAGTCACTAAACACATATTAAATTAAAATACTATAATTGCAGAGACCTATAAAGCAAAAAAAAAAAATAAAAATCAAGATTCAGCAACAAACAGCTGGATTTTAGCTGTCAAGATTTTAGAGGGCAATGTCTTTATTTTCTCATAATTACTGCTAAGTGCTACATAAAGAGAAGATTTTTTTGGACAGAACATAGCTGCTCTTTCTCTCACTGCTTCGTACTTCCTTTCTTGTGTATCATCCCATTATCTTTCATTATGCTCTTCTGCTATAGAATCTCTATTTTTAGAAGAGACCAAAATTAAAAGGGGGAAAGTACATTTCATGTGAACTGCCTGTCTAGCAATCACCAATATAAACAGTGCCAGCATCAGCACAACTGGTCTCATCTCTAAAATTTGTTATCCAACAGAGTGCAGTTTAAAAACTGAGGACAAACACAGGACCCATGCACAACCCTTGAGCACTCAAATCTTTAATTTTCATTTTCCTGTCCCTGAAAAAGGAAGCAGCCACTATTACTTACACAAAAAATTTTGATGCAGTCACTCTCCCTGACACACAGCCAGACTTGCTGCCTCAGAGTTTCTCTTTGCAGAAGGTGTTATAATCAAGATTCCTCACTTTCTCCTTTTGGGAGAAACATCATAAACCCAAGGGCAAATATACTAAATATTTTCTGTAGTTAGTTGTAATCAACATTGTATGTTAGGGGGACATTTGAATTAAAAAAGAAACAAATCTTGTCAGAAGCAGCATATCTCATGATACTTGTTTTTATGATACAATCTGCTTGAAAACAAGATCATTAAGTAGTGATTCTAAAACCATCATTATAATTTTAGCAGTAATTAAGACACATATTAAAAGAAAATAAAATACTATGCAGCAATCTGGAATAGATCTGAAGTAAAACTTAAATTACCTTAACTAAATAATGCTTCCTTTGTCCATATCAAACATTCCTAATAAACATAGAGAAGAAAAACATGTTCGTGCAAAATACTAGGATGACCTTAAAAATAGCTTTATGATGGATATAAAGAACAATGTCATATAAAAGCAACTGCAGTGGAGGGTAATTTAGAAAAGAAGAATATATTTCTATACGAAGCTGAATATAAATATTTATCAGATGCATAGATGGTATAAATATATTAAGAAAAATAATGAAAAATTACTCTTTCATTGTCATAGGCGCCTTGGAAATACATGCTGGGATAATGCTTCAACTATAATAAAACTGCTCATTATCTGGAGATGTAGTAACAGGAGAACAAACATCATTTATGTTACTGAAAAATTCTGTGGAGGCAGCGAAGAACTAGAGGAACTGAGATTCCTTTTTGATATTTGATGTTTATGTAGATAGATTGAAATGGAATTACTAAAATTAACTAGAAATTGTACATGGGAGGAGTTCTTTGCAGAAGAATAACGTCTGCATTTGTTCAAATTCACAATATCCATTCCGGTAGTAGTACAAAATCATTTTGGGGGCAGACAGTCTAGAGCTGACCAGGATGTATTTGATGTTTGTCATAGGGGCAGAATACTGGAGGTACCGTTTGGGATTAACTGCTCTCCACCTCTCACTGGTTACCTGGTGAGCCTAAAGGGATTGCTCTGTTCCCACTACTCCACACGCACACTCCCTGCACGTAGCTCCCGTCTGCAAGCCACACCCCAGTTATCAATGTTAGCCACCAGTCCAGCTCCTGCAGAAGACAGCAAGTGGAATTCCTCAAGTAACATGGATTTTTTTCCTGCAAGTAAGATTTAAAACATGGATGTGCCTGATAGTGAAAAACCCCCCATAATTAATACTTTCTTCCATTTAAAGGCTTATAGAGGTTCTCTGTTACCTACAGTCATCTTACAGGATGAGAAATAGTGAAAAAGTATTATTTTGTCTAAGTAATGAGGATACAAGCAGCGAGATGTGAAGCGGTTTACTTGAGGAGAGCCGGTAGCTGGTTCAAACCGAAAGTTCCGGGATGTTATTACTGCACTTCTCTCCACAACCTGGTGCTGCCTTTGCTGTAATAATCGCCCAGCAGTGTTTGTATTAATCATCTGCCCTGCTGTAGCATCCAGAGAGCCCAGTCAGGCCTGTTACAGGAGTTAACGTACAGAACACAGAAAGATTATCAACATCAAGGATATATTACACAATAAACCAACCTTTTTTTAATTAAAAAAAATACAACGGGAGAGAAAAGACAAATAATCAAACTGCAAAATGAACAGTGCATCACAAGGATGTCTGTTGCTTCCACCTTGTAATACGATCACACAGCACATTAAAGGCTGGGTTTGCTACACCACTAATCTAGACTTGCTTTAGGAACCTTTGCTCATTTAAAGTTCTTCCCTTCCTCCTATTTTCTTTGTGTGTGATGCAAAGTAGTTTTGTTACATGCAAAATTATAGGATTAAAAACAGTTGCATTTTTTGGCTTGTATCAAACAATGTTTTTCTTGTTTCCTGACAGTGCCATTCTTCCTGTTTTCAGAAGATTTCATTACAACTTAATTTTTATGATAGTATATTTTTTTATATATCCATATCAACTTGTGAGATTCATGTCCACAAAATATTCTATGTATTTCTTCAGTGTTATTTGTCTGTCAGGACTGTTACAATGTTTTGCTTTTGGACTCCCACATGCTCACAATGAAAACTAAACAGATCCACACTATGTAAGAGAGGTAAAGATCACCATTTTTTAATATTTGTAAAATAGCATTATCTACTGTCAGCAGAACTACAGTCAGTATCTGCAAGTACTCACATGATGGGAGTGTGGAGGTCCACCACAATAGCATTATATGAAGGGAACATATCTGGGACACATGGTGTTGGCACCCACACCTCCAAGTCACTCCCAGGTGGTTAGAGTGAAATATGGAGCTGCTTCATAATTAAGTTCCACGTTGCAGTTGAAATGGTAGACAGGTCTCCAAATGAAACACGAGGAAATGAGCCAGTTCGGTCAGACACCAGTTCAGGAGGTAAGCAGCAACAGAAGACGGGCTAACGGCAGCAGCACAGAAAGATGTCGTGGCACCGACACCAGCGCCTCCTCCACTCACAGGTGAGGAGCTAAGCAGACGGGAGATGTGAGTGGGTGGTGCAGACATGGATTTGGGACAGTTTGGAAAATTATCACCTCTAAGTTTCTGCATGACGATGTAGTCCTTCAAAAAGGAGGCTCTAGCACCCTACAGGTGAGACACAGCAAACAAAAGTAACAGTAAATAGGGAGTGAAAAGATAGTGACCAAGCATTACAGTTGTGTTATGAAAATGGAACTCTCCAGCAGCATGAATGAAGTGGAAGACAAGACTTGCACATTTACAAAGGGGGTAAAAAAAAGAACTGAAATACAGGGAAAAAAAATCAAGTTACAAGGTTTGACCTAAGGAAAAATGTATACAGCTGATGGTTTAAAGAAACATTGCTAGCTAACTGTTCACTAAACCCAAAATTAGTCATGGAAGGCTAACAAGAGTACAGCAAGTAACAGATCTATTTTTAAGATTCTGATATTTTTCAGTCAGAAAAACAAGCAAACAAAATATTCCTACCTGGAAAAATCTCTTACTTCCCCCACAGCAAAAAGCAATGGGGAGCTGCCCAAAAATAAAGTTCTGGGACGTGGAGGCATTATAGATTTTCATATGAAACATACAATCTTGTGAGTCAGAAATAAAAAAATTTTTAAGAAGTCTTGTTGCATTTTTGGCATGGATCTGAAAGAATTCATGTGTAATGTTAACACCACAGTTAGATCCAAGCATTCAAATCTATCCTAAGACTGGGTTCCTGGTTTCTCCATATTGCACACTTGCCCTGCCAGAACTAGGGAAGGAGCACAGAAAAATCTCCAAGTCTGTCTCTCTCATACACACACAGAGGAACAACTTCTTCAGCTGCGTAGCTCAGCCCAGAACTGACAGATATTCTCACCCGAACTGGACAGAGTTCACTGAGCACGATTCTGCCTGGCAATGTCCGTTGTCAGGCTTCATTCTGCTTCCACCTCTTTCTGGGACATTTAAGAGTTGCAGGGAATTCCCCTCGGCAACAGCTGGGAAGAAGCTCTTCCTCCCAACACCCTGAGGAACAGGGGCCAAATTGGCTGCATTTCATAGCTGAAAAAAGAAACAGCCCTTAGAGCAGATGGCAGGCAGCAAAGAGTGGTGTTGGAAACAATCTTTCAAAGCAATTCAGTCCAAAAATCACAATTCCACACAGCTTCCAAGTGAGACCTCAGCTACCTGAAAAATCCTTAACATCCTAGTAAAGATATTTCTGACCTCCCCCCAAAAAAAAGTAGAAATATAGCATATATTATTATTCAAAGCAAAGCTACATCAGTACAGATTAGCGCTTGGGTACCACCAGCAGAGATGCAATAGAAGGAGACAACCGCAACACCAACACATCTTTTCCCTCTATGTGAACAGCATGAGTAGGAACCAGCCTGATCTTCAGCAACAATATGAAACCAGTAAAAGCGTTCATTGAGACAGTTCTGAGAGAACACCTTGTGGCACAGGATTGGATCCTCCCTGACGGCCACAGCTCACTCTAGACCACGACACTTTGTGTCAAACACTGTGCATGTGTGTATATATATGTATGTAGTAGTATAACTCCAATAATAAGTACTATATGGATTAGTTTCACACCATGCAAAATTGTCTTATTCTGAGATTTAGAGTAGAAACTAATGCTATTCAAAGAATTTATTGCCCAGTTTTACTCAGCGTAACTCATGCTGCTGTTATCTGCTAAATATCATCATCATCATCGTGCCCCCTCGCCCATTCTGCCAATTAAAATCACCCCAAAAATACAACATCAAAAAGATTATGTTTTCTTCAAGCTGACCTTTAAAACTGAAGTTTATGATGCCCTGGTAAGAACTTAACATCTTCATTTACATAATTTTCTTCTAAATTACAAGTCATGTTTTATCAGAACAGAGCAAGCCAGAGGACATGAGGAAGCTATGAGCCAGCAGCAAAACCTTCAAACCCCAACGGGCTAAAAAGTTCTCATGGACAGGTTGTACAATGCAAGAAAACAAGAAAAACTAAAAAAATATTCTGCTATTGAATTGCACATGTCCTCTTTCCCCTGGGGGCTGCCAACCATCTTCTGCTCTTTTTCAACATTTTAAACAAATATCCAAATAATGTGAAAAATAGAAGTTAATAAGTGTTGAGTTACTGAGATATAACATTCCACATGGCTATGAACAAACAGCACAACTTCTTGAAATATAAAAGGTTGTTTCCTTCATTTGCTGCATGGAAGAACATATGAACTGGAAGTTGAGTCCACTTCTAGCTCCAGCAGCATCATAGAAAATTAACATCAATCCAGAAGGAACAGGCTGATGACCACTGAATTCAAAGTGTTCTGGCTAGAGGAAACCTTCACTCAAATGTCTTAACACCCAGCATCCGTCAAATGTATTATCGTTCCTTGACAAACGTGTGAAAATACAGTGAGACCCCAGAATAGTTCAAATCTGGAAAGTATTTAATGCATTAAAGTAAGTTTGCAGACATTTCCTGGGTGAGTTCCTGGTAGTAGTTAAAGACTTGTATGCAAGCATCAAGACAGTTTCAAGGCCACATTGCTGGACTTCCAGTGACTTAAAAGTGTACCTCTGGTGGGAAGCACTTTTAAAATCCTTAGGCAGAAAATACAGGGCTACTTTGGTACCCTTTGTGATGCCGATTATTCTTGTAAATAATTTTTTTATGCTCAATACTTCATTTCCTTTTGAATACTATGATTCAAGACAAGAATATAATAATTTAAAAAAATGCAAAAAAACCAAAAACCTTTCCCCTATTCCCACTGTCTAGAGTGCTCGTCAGGCTCTTAGGTGCTCACACTGTTACTAACTGGAGGCAGGAAACAACAGGTAACAGCTCATGTCCATACCAAGCTCATCTCTCCCTGGGCACACACAGACATCCTGGTGATAGCAAACCTTCAACATGGGAAAGCCAGCAAAGTCACAGTCCTCCAGTCAATGCAGGTGCCATCTCCAAAATCCTTAAGCTCTTCTGGCAAATGACTACCAACAGCAATCAAACTCATTTACATTACAAAGCTGCTCTCAAGAGATTACCAAACCACCCTGATTTGTTTTATTTAATTTGGTAAGCAGATTGTGCTGCTGCAAAGTAGATTTCCTCTCTAGGTGAACTCTTCCTCCCTGCAAAGCATGATACTGAACATAGGCTCACAGAACACAGGGCTGGTGCTGTCAAGAGATGCACAAAAGGAAAAAAATGCTGCAATTTTTGACCTCATGACTAGGTTATGGGTGGGCAGAGCTGCAGAACATCAACTCCTCGAGCACAGAAGCAAAGCTTCTGTGTACTGTCATCTGTGCCAGTGCTGTAGGCCTGATTTCGAGCAGCACTACAGTAAGAGAAAAGAATAACATCTGATTTTGTATTAACATTCATGCCTATTTATTAAGTGCTTGTATCATCTGCATGGCCATACTGTTGGATAAAATCCCCACTGTAGATACAATCACATCTGGAGATATTCAAGAAATAGAAACACTTTGCTGGTCCAGTACACTAGCTCCTCCCACAGTCAGTCTAACTTCATCCAGAACTATAAAGCACGTTTATCAGCCCTCTGAGCACTACTGTGAAAGCTTCCCATGTAAAAATGTCATTTGCCTTTTGTGGTGACAGCCATAAATGAACTATGAGTTTCAACAGCAAGTAGCATTTCATAGCACTACTAGACCTCCTCCTCTCCTGCCAGCAGCCAACGTAAATGTTAGCTGCATCTACTGGAGAGGACTGCACTATAAAAAGGTGCAGAAGGCAAGACGTCACCTCTCAGCTTTCACCATAGAGGATGTAGTTGCAATGGCCCTGCCTCTGGTTCATCTGCCCAGCAGTAAATTCAACAGACCTGGCTTGCACAGATAGGGAAACATGAAATACATGTTTAAAACACTAGGAAACAGTTTACTGCAGAAAGGTAGAAATAATCGGCAACAGAGACAATACCTGTGAGCTGTGGCCTTGCAAAGGCAGACTTTGACATTCTCTCAAACACAGTGCTCTCCTCCACAGCTCTGCACAGAATAGGAGACAATTAGGGAAAATACCTATTTGATCTGCAGTTCAGACAAGGGGAACTCCACTCATTTTATACAATTATATACATTCA